>VUQG01003085.1:23983-41761 GCA_015106755.1 Etia nguti
ATACTCCGCGTGAGAGATCCTCCTTTTTTTTTTTTTCCTTGTCGTTAATAAACCCTGATGTTTCTTTTCCTAAAGGTAAAGCACCTCTGCACGCAAATGAGCAGAGATGGGAAAAAAAAAAAAGAAAAATGAGAAGAAAAACGAGGAGGGCCGAGCTGGATGATCCGCCGACGTTAAGAGGCGTGCTTTGAAGAAAATTCCATCAAAGGAAAAACAATAAGTGAAGCGGTGTGAGTGTGTGTGTGGAGGGATGGTGTTAAATACCTCTTGTTGTTCAGAAATGCTTAAAATCTCAATTGGCTCCGTTAACTGGCATCTGGAGAACAATGAGATGAATCTGTTAGGGGTTTATAAAAGGCTTTTAGCGTTTACGTCTCCTTCCATATGCTGTTGCGTGATTGCTTTGCGTCTTCCTATTAGCCCCGCGCACCTTGTTTCCTGGGAAAATGTGTCGGCAGCGTGGTTTCTGATGTTTGAACAGCACGAGGCTCGCCTGCTTTCCCGGTTCCAGAGAGAGAGAGAGAGTCTAATAAATATGCAGGAATTCGCCTAAATAATACAGCCCACAGTCACAAATAGGTACATAATAGGTGATAATGGTGCTTATGATGCTTTTCTGGAGCCCTAAGGGGCACGCAGCCGAGCTTTTTTTTTTTTTTTTTAGCTACTCTTTGCAGTGATGAATGACAGATTGGACATGGCAGTGACTTCTTCAGCGGTGAGGAGAGAAAAGCTTCCTGCCTTTTGTTTAGCAGATGTGTGGAGGAGCCGAAGACGTGCTCATTTCTGACATTTCTCCCCAACCTGCTGTGACACAAATAGACTCACTGTCACATGATGTATAGTCAGAGACTGGGTGGGGGGTGGCAGTGGTAGTGAAAAGGGCCGCCGATGAAGAGGAGCTTCTTACACTGCGGTGTGAGACGTGTTTGTGCTTGTGTCATGTGGCAGCTAAACTCTCTTCAAGGCAGGTTACTGAAAAACGGCATTCTTAGAAAATAAAGTCTTCTCCTTCTCTGTAGGTTAAGTTAGCAGTTCTCTCCAAAATAAAATGGATTATCATCTATGTTTCCTCTGCCCCGTGGTGCTGTTTATCCATCTGCATTTATTTGGCGTGAGCTGCCCAGTTTTAGAGCCGTCTGCCTTCTCTTGAATATAGCAGAACTAAATGGCACCCCCGATGTGGAGCTCACATTTAAATTTTAGAACAACTCAGTGGTAATGTCTCATGACCTGATTTACTTACTCAAAAATCTTGTTGTGCACAGTTTCATGTTGGAAATATTTTCTTTCTGCAGTCTACATCCGCCAACCCAAAAGGAGGTTGCGGCTTGCTGAGATTACAGCTCAGCTGACTAATGTTTACATTCTGTCAAAGTGTGGCCCCGGTGGGGCGGGGGCAGTGGCGGCCCTTGGTGATATTTTATGAAGCCCTCGGGCATGACAAGAAAATAATGGACTATTTGTTTCACACTGATGATACAGCACCACAGAACAGGCCCGAAACTAGGGCTTAGAGATTAAACTGGTCCAAACGGTTTGTATTTTTAAAAGTTTTTTAAAGCATAACGTGTGCTGATGTGGGCATCACAAATGTGAAAGCACAGTACCATCTATCTGGTTAAAACTGCTTGCAGTAGAAAACCAAAAAATGAACCCTAGGCGGACCGATGTCGACTTCGTTTCCACGTAAATTAGAAGTCAGTCCACAATTAATTAAATGGAGAAGAAGGAATTAAATACATTTGTTGCACAGAAAAGTCAATGCATAGAACTCCTAAACTCATCCCAGCTTTGTCCATGATATCAGCATCAGAAATTCAAGACAATTAATAGCAGTGAACTCAAATTCATAAGGTTATGACTTCAAGTCATCTTTGACATTTTTAAAAATGTTGTTTATTTAATTTTTTTTCCTGCTTGATAAATAGTAGAAAACTATTCTTGAACACAAACATTTTGGAGCCAAAAAGTCCAACAATGACATCCCGGCGATGTTTAAGTCTTTCTACCATTAAGACAACATTTGATGACCTCCCCTATGTCCTTAATGATGAGTTCTGACACCTCCAAATATATTAATAAAGAGGCTGTTTGACAACTATTAGAACAGGTTCTGGAGTTTTCCTAGGGTAGCCCCGGAAAGCTGTACAGGCAGAGATCACTCTCACTAACTTCTGATGCACACCCAGTCATTTTGTTCTGGAAGCCGGCCTGAAATATGATGGAAACTGCTCAATTCAGAAAACAGAAAAGTTACTCCTAGTAGGCGCCCAAGTGTGAAAGAGTCGCGAAACACCTCGAACCAGTTGGCGACGCTGGTTTCAACTTTTATTTTGGAACTGTTATTCAACCTAGATGTTTTGGCTGGGTAAGTAATCTATAAAGGTTGGCAGACCCCGAAAAGGTGTTTTTAAAGAGTTTCAGAAGCTAAATTTGGCTTTCTGAGTTGAAAGATTGGACTTCTCTGTCTTGGGGATTTGAGGAAAATGAATGTTTGCATTTAGTTTTGTTCATTCCATGTACAGCGCAAGACATACTTTGCATCTTTTATGTATGGTTTCTGCTATTTATGAAAAACCAGAAAACTAAAACAAAACAAGAAAATCGAGGCGACCTAGAGATACAACCTAAAAGTACTAACTAAAAAATAGAAAAGTGATGATAAAAATTTAGGTCATTAGAACCCAAATAGACCATCACCTCCTCAATAATGGTTAGATTTCTAGTGCAAAAACCAACGGCTAACAGAAGACATTACAAACAATGTAAAGATTTAATGCTTGCGTAAGTTATATGCAAGCATTAAATTTGCAGTCAGATATTTAAACTTTGACAAGCGCAGGTTAAGTTGTTTGGTAGAAGTACGATAGATAAGAGTGTAAATCAATAAAAGAGAAAATAGTTCCTGGAACAACAAGATTGGTTGATTTTATCGAGTAACTAGATCATTCTGCAAAGAGGAACTTTAGATCTCTACAGTTGATATCTCCTAAACTGGTCAACTCTGACCAAAAGTGCCACTTGAGGACCTCAGGTTAACCCAATATCCATTATTTTCCTCATGTTTGCCCGCCTGCTACTCCTATCGAGGTAAGGAAAAAAAAAAAGGCCCATCCTTGTCTGTCTCATTCTTTGTCTTCTGAGGTCAACGACAACCTCGAGGCCATATCACCTCCTCCACTCGCCGCTGTTCTTACAAACGTCTCGCCAACGAGCCTGCCAGCCGTCTTAAGCGTCTCTTAACCAGGTGAGACGTGACGGCCTCCGCTCGCGACCTCCGCATCCTCTTCGTGACAGAAGAGGGGCTTTGTGTGTTTGCGTTGTGCCTGTTTGGCATTTTCACCGTGAAGTCTCGGACCTCTCCGCAGCACCGCGGGCCGTTACCCGTCAGGTCTGAGACGACGTCGACATTGATGAGAGCGGGGAAAGGGGCCAGGTAGAGGTGGATCTGTCAGCGCTGATTTGTCAGGCCTTCACTCACCACCTCTCAGGCGCCAACAGAGGTATAAGTGCAGTTTCGATGAAGTCTGCACTTACTCATCCACACATGGAGGGTCATCTGTCTCCTCTGTGCTGTCCAAACAACAGATAGTGTCCTGAAGAGTTAATTTATTGCTGTCTAAGTGAATCACCTTCAACAGAAACATAACAGCAGTGCTGTTTTTAGTCCGAGGACGCTGTGATAGATGAAGCAGGCTGCACATTTTTATTTTTTTAAACAGTTGTTTGACAGTATGAGAACACGTAGAAAATATATCTTCAGGCTGGTTCAATTTCCCCTCGAGCTCCTCCCAATTTTAGCTGACCTTTTTCATAGTTTTGAATTTTACTTGCTTGTGCTAATGTTGATCTTTTTAGGATCTCTGTAAACCCGAATTTGAGTATGAGAATGCAGAATCTGGTAGCACGTGACAAGATTTTGGTTGTCTCTTGCAGTCCAAGTAATAGCGCGTTGATAAGGCTTTGGTTACAATCAGAGACGCAGTCAGATCTGAGCAAAAGGGTATTTCTTTTTTTTAACTTGGTTTAATTTGGTTCCAATTTTTGTCTGCTTTTGTGACCTTTTTAAAAAAATGTTTTTTCCTATGAAGCAATTTGTAACTTTAAGAAGAGCGCATATATCCTAACATTCTTATTCATATTCTTTTGTAAACAACTTTCCAGTTTCTCATGGAATTGAAGGCTGTTTAAATTATGATCAAATAAATGATACCATCTCATTAAGGAGATATCGTCTGAAAGAACTGAACAATACTGGTGAAGGAAGACATGCAGAGCAGGATGCTAGTGATAGGGTGAGAAGAAGAAGAACGGTATTCAGTGAAGCACAGAGTTTGAGTAATAAACTATTTATCAGTTAGATTCAGATGAAGCTACACAGCAGAGTCCCAACACTGGTAGAAGTTAGCGCCCCTGGGGTCAAGGATGGTGCCTGCAGAGATAAGCAGGTTGAGCGCTAAGATTTAAAGAGAACAGAGGCTGATGGGCTCATGCAAGGGGGGCAATAGAATTATTGGACCAGAGTGACGATGACAGAGTTTGACACCCACCAGACACCCAGGAACGAGGCAGATGAAGCAAACTCAATCAGCAGCTGCATTTGCAGATATAAATGGTACCTGACCGCACGATCTGATATTCCTGTGTTGGTGTTGTTCTTACACCATCTTAAAAAATGGGGGTCCAAGAGCAGAACTGGTCAGTTATGTTGTCTGAGCCTTTAGTTAGGATTACCCAAGAAGTCAGATAATTCTACTAAAAAGCATCACTAGCAAACTTAACTTAATAGTATATTTATTATAGTCTTTAAACTTTAAAAATAAACTTAAAATACTCTGTATTTGTTCCAGAAGAGCTTTATTTAAGCAAATGCAAGTTTTTTAAAAAATTCTTCCCCCGACATTGCAAAGCTATGACGTCACAACATTGTGTCAGTTGCAGTGTTGGGCAACATTTTATAACACGCAAGTTGGTAACAAATTCTTAAATTTAATAAGTTAACAGTTAAGAAGTAATAATTATGTTGTAAGTAAATTTAAGTGGTGACTAAATTATTTCTATTTTACAGAAAAGGAGACACAAATTATACTGTGAGTAATTTTAAATAATGTGTAATTCCTTCACTGTCCTTTGCAAAATTACCATGAAATTGCACGCTACTTGTTTCTGTGAAAGCATGACTTGTTACCCTCCGATTCTAGTGTTCCTAACTTTAAGTATTTGTAGGTAAATATAATTACATACTCTGAAATTCCCTTTAATTACAGAAGAATTACATCCGTAGTCACAGGCCATATTGTAAAGTGTTACCTAATGTTGATCCTGGAACAACATTATTATCATGACCGAGGACCAACACCATCACAGGGATATCAGATCCAGTGAGTCTCTTTTCTTTCGGTCTCACTTGATCACCACAGAGCATTTAGCTTGAGCTTGGCTTACGAGCATGTAAACTGCTTCTCCGCTGGCTGCAGGTTCTTGTTAAACTGACCTTCAAGTTCTCAGTGAATCTCCAGAGCAGAGCAACGACTACCAACTACCAGCTACTCTCCAGGATGTAAAAGCTTTGAGATAACAGTAAGTTGAATGATTTTGCAGAAATCCTGTCAGGAAGGGCTGAAATTTCAAAATAGGTTCAGTCCAACCAGTGTGGAGAAACACTGCTGGAAAAACAGAATGGGAATTCGTAGCCTGGATTAATATCAGCCGATGGTCGTTCACAGACTTATCCTCTAGAGACACGTTTCTTTCTGCCACAGCCTTTGGTGTGGATTCATAGTGAGGGAAACACACTTCACTTCCTCAAAGCTTCTGCACTTTGAGGAGACCCTGCTCTAACAGCTGACCTGTTATCATGTCCGGGCAGACCTGTATTCTTGCAGCAGAAGCTGAAACAACAGACTCATTTGGGCCCAATTTGAGCTATTTTTGGCACTTGTGACTCAAATGTCACTCATATGAAGTGGAGCTGCAGCCGAGCTCCACTGATTCAGCGCTAATGTGGCTGATGTGGTCCATATTTGGATCAAATATTCACTGCTATCTGTGAAGAAATCCTGTCCCGCGCTGATAATTGTACAGTTGTGTTTATGAAGCCAGCAACACAAAGAGAGAAAAAGCTTATTATTAGATGGACAGCCAGTTTCGAATACAGACCAGTCTTATCTGGCTTGTTTTGTGCCTTTCTACAATTTTCCTTATAAGTTATAAATTGAAAATTAAAAATTAGGGATCTATACATGTTTATACCCTCACCTGTGTCCTTTTTCCCCCCGCCGTTATTATTTTAAACCTCCTACAGACCTAATATTCTTCTGTAATTGCACTTAAAAATCACAAACATTAAACAAGCAAGATGTCTAGACTGGTGTATCTGCATTTTTTCCCGTGTTGCGGTTTGTTTAAACGACTCCGATGTCCACCCCGTAACCTTTTTTAGCCATTCGGCCCTCGACTCCCTCTCCTGCCTCTTGATTTCCCCAAAGTGCCGTGTTTTATGTGTGCTTTTCTTTGGAATCGGGTGGCGGGGTCGAGAGGAGCAGAGACGACCATCCCGAGACGTGGGAGAATGAAATGAGGTGGCTGTTTATTCTCCCCCGCCAAAGCCACATACCTTTTTAGAGTAGCTTTGGAGCCCGGCCTAAAACAACACCAGAGGCCATGTACACAAATTACATGTCTCAGAGTGAGGAGAAGGATGCATGGAGGGATGGGAGGAAGGATGGAAGAGTGTGGTTCCCAGTAAGAAATAATTGCGCTCATACGCATCCAGATCAGTTCAAGCTGACGTGCCAAATAAGCCTGTTTCTAAAATATTTTTTTAATTCTTCACATCCATTTTTTTTTTTTTTGCTATCTTTGGACAGAGTTCACGTGGAGGCCGCGGAACATTATACAACATCAAGTTAAGAGCTCGCGTTTCATTTTGCGCAGGAAACGGGGGCTGACTTTGATAGATTACAGCGAGGACGAGTCGTCCTAATTGAAACGAATATCGTAATTTTTCTCTCACGGCGTTTTTCCCGTCCGCCTGCGAAACCCAGACAAATAAGAGCAGACCTGCTCCGTTGTTCACGCTGCAGTGAAAACAAAGGTATCGGTAATAAATGCCATGCTGGGGTTTGCGGTTTTTAGATCTTCAGGGGGGAAAATAACAGCCAGTGTGAAATGATAGGGATAAGTAATCCAAGGGAAATATTTAAAAATTGTGCTTTTTTTTTTCTTACCTTCAGTAACAGATATTTTTTAGGGGGAGTAATTTTATTGAATATGAGCAGAAACCTGGGCTCGCACTCTTTGCTCATCATGAATATTCAGCTCCAGCGTCAGGCACCTCGTGGGCTTTTTTGTTTCATAAATGTTTGCTTATGTCAAGGAAATCCTGTAGTGTTTACCTACCCTGAGCCGTGTAGCTGCTTCTCCTGTTATTAATTTGTGTCGGGCTTATTTATTATTAGGCTTGTCTAAGCACTTTATCTCTGCTGCGAAAACTGCTGCACCAATAAAAATGTATTATTATTGCGATTACTCTTATTTACTTTGCGGTTAAGTAACCTCAGGAAAAGTGACAATTCCTGGAGTGTTTACCCACATTAATCTGCCGTGTGAGCTCTGATCTCACACGGCCTCCCTCCCTCCCCATGTGACCGAACGCCCGGACCCATCCCGGGGCTGATGGGGTCCAGGAAAGGGGTCAGCGCGAAGCAGGAAATGGGGGAAGCTGATGATGATGACCAGCGGCCTGGAAAGCGTCTGCCCATCCATCATGGCGGTCCCTATCTTTCACAAGGCGATGCGACCCGGCTCGGGCTGTGAACCGACGTCCACGGAGCGTGAGCAGAAGCGCAGCTTGTGTTGAGGTGATTGCTGTAATTATAGTGCTTGCCATTCCAGCTGAGAGAGAGAGAGCGAGAGAGGGGGAAGAGAGTTCTTTGCTGGTTGGTAATTGTGTGTGAAAAGGTGGAGAAGCATGGGTGGGTGATATCATCCGGCCTTGGAGAGATGAGACTCAATATTCCCTGTGTGTAAGCATGTGTGTGTGTGTGTGTGTAGGCTCAGTATTGTTTGGCAGTCAAACATTGCATTAGTGGTGCTGTGGGCTTTGACACACCCCAGCTGTACTCCGTGTGAGAACGCAGGTTTGGGACTATTTTGGATTTTCCGTGCAGTCTGTGGTGCGCAGAGACGTAATCACGCAGCCAAATCAGAGGCCCGGTTATTTATTCTTTTCTCTCACATTAAAAAAAATAACACACACACACACACATAGGAACATTCAAAGTTTTACAAAGAGCAAGAACAACAAGAAGAAAAAGACAGGAAAAAAAATGATGCCAGAACCCAGGCGTAACTGCCCATAGGCTGTGCAGAGGCAGCCACAGCTGCTGGCTGGTCGAGCAGGCTGGATGCTCTCCGAGGCTATGCAGATGTTGGAGCCCTGCAGCCACATTAATGCACCTCTTAACCCCACCCCCACCCTCATGATGTGCTCTTTTGAAGCTTGAAAGCACCTGTGCACGAAACAATAGTTAAACAATATCACAGGAAATGGCAGCCCTCTCAGTTTTTTGTCTTAGAAGGGAGCTTTTCCTCCCCACTGTCGCCAAGTGTTCCTCATAGGGGGGTCATTGGATTGCTCAGCTAGCTCTTGAGACAAATGTTATTGTGCCATCCTGTCTCAGCACATTTAAGTGCTGGTGATGTTTCACTTTCTTCTTAGCACCGTTCTCAGGGACCCCGCACAAATAGATTATCCAGGGGGAATTTTATGCTTCTTTTAAAGAGACAAAGTGGAGAAACTAGTGGAGGAATGACATTTCCAGTCGGGAATCAAGCCAGGCACTGCTTTGCACCCATGTGGTATGTGCCCAAAATACTCTGCAATCAGATCTCTTCCAGATGTATGAGTAAGCCAGCTGAACTCAGCCTCATTTACACAACACCTTTCATAGCCCAAAGTGTTTCACAGAGCAGGAAAACAACAATAAATAGAGTTTCGTTGAACTTGAACAGCAACAAAACAGTAAAATGTACAAAAATGTTAGCAAAGGTTTAAAATTCAAGAGGGTAAAAATAGCAGCAAGGAGTAAAAATAGGGATGTTCATGATTTTCAAATATTGGAATATAACATATAATATAACATAAGGCTAAAAGTCTAAAATTTTTAGGTTATTTTCTCAATTTCGAGTTATTCTCTCAGAAGTTTGAGTTGGTAAATTGAAATGTTGCTCAAATAACCTGAAAGTTGATCTGTTGAACTGTTTTAGTGGTGGAAAAAAACTTTATAAAGGTGAGAAGAGTGTATTTCTATTTAATCTGACAGTAAAACCACACGCTCATTAGCTAACGGCTTGTCAACCACAAGACATTAACTAATGAACATGACCTGGAAAAATCCTCCATTCTGAAAATGACCAACATTTACAGAATGGACTTCATCTTCACCTCATTCCCTTCTCCTTTTATTCTTCACGCTTACATTTTCCTCCACTTTTTTAAGGACACGGTACACACCATGCTGACTAATAGCTCTTTAGGAATACTGTTTTCTGTCTTTGATCTGCGTTTGCCATTTTTAATGCAGTTTCTGTAGTTTCATAGACAACTAAAGGAATGCAAACTGTGTGTTTTTGTGCTTTTGTAACAGGCTGCTAATAACAAAGTGGTTCTTTGCTAAGTTCTCTGTTATGTGTATACACATCTCTTTTTTACGCTTCAGTGACTCATAGGTCAGCGTTAAGTGTCTCAATAAACAAAACTTTCCTCTGAAAATGGTCAGGTACAAGGACTGGAGTGAAAAAGCAGATTACTTGATAATTACAAATGTTAGTATCATTCAAAAGCCATATTCCGTTATATGTCTTAGACCCAAACATTTTCTTTTATCTTTCTACTGTGAGAAGAAATGTAAATGTTATCATATCTGGATAAACCCCATGAGACAGAGCAGTATATAATATAGACAGAAATCACATTAAGCCGGAGATGGACAAAGTAAATGAAACTACAGCCTTAAAAAGACCAAATCTAATGAACAATGAAGTTAGATAACAAATAAAGTACAAAAACCAAAATAAAGGAGTAGATGACATACACATGATAAAAAGTGGATACTTAAAGGTAGCTTTTTCCGATCAGAGGGAGCCTTAAACATAAAAGCTTTTTGTTTTTGCCAACCTCTTTAGCTACAAAACACACAGTAAGAGAAATTGATCAGAGCTTCTAAATGCATAACTCGAGCTAGTAAGAGCAAAATATGTTGTAGACATTATAATGCATTTAAATCTGTAATAAAACATTTATATTCCTGCTTTAAAGTGCCTTTAGAAGCTTAAAAGTTGTGTATGCATTATATTTCCTCATGCTCAGAGGTCACATATATACAGGCTGAGATAAATGTAAATATCTTTGTGATCCAAACAACTCAGACTGCAGAAAAAAACAAAAAAAGATGAAACTGTCTGCCCAAGTGGGGCGTGTAGGCAGAGGAAAAGCACCAGGGCGGGCAAACAGCCATGAAATCCCCGATGCTTCCTGCCAGTGTGGAGATAGGCCCCGCCAACTGCCCAAATCCACAGCAAGTCCTCATGCCTCCAAAGCATGGAGGAGGAGGAGGGTGGAGAGGAGGGATGCTGCTAAAGCCTCTCCCAATGTCAAGTGGCATTTATTAAATACACGGACAAGAGGATGTTTTCATGCGAGGGTCCCCGGTGATCTGTGTGGTCCAAGCTGGAGTGCCAAACCCAGAGCTGCTGTCTTTCTCTTCGTCTTAGTCGCTTCTTCTCGCCGGTTTTGTCGCCGGTCCAGATTGGCGGTAATCCCTCGCAAAGGCCTCCCTGAGTCTCAGGTACACCTCGCGAGCAAACAAAAACGTCTGATAAGACGACGTGGCTGACGGCGACGATAATAAATAAGCCATTAGGAGACGCGGCACCTGTGGGAGATCTGTTCGGCTCCTGCAAAGAGGACACACTCGAGGACTTGAGAGGATTTGGGTGCAAATCACATTTTGTTATATTTTTCTTGCCATCTTTTGTGCACCGTAATGTTTTGGCGAGGGTGTAGAGTAGGGTGGCATCTTCCACAACCGCCCAGTGGAGTCATGGGTGGTAAATCTCCCCTCCCGCCCTGAAGAGTCAGTCGGGGGCGGGGCGGGAGGGGTCTCCTCGGGGGCCTCAGATTAGTTCTATTTTTTAACACGTTGGGGCCGCGTGGCGTTGTGGCGGCTCTGTGAAGTCGCCGGATCTTATTTTGTGTGATGCCGCAATCAGCCAGCGCAGACGATACCAGCTGCAGACCCCGAGTCGAATGCTTATTGTTCATTTTGGCTAGAGCTGTCCAGCAATCCCAAGAATACGGGAGTTCATATCCAAGGATAATCTGTACCCCCTGTTTAATGCCTCGTCTCGAGTGCATACTACTGTTTGTTCAAAGAATAGAAGAGCGAAAAAAAGAGAGAAAGAGAGGAGGGAGGGCGGGTCGCAGAGAGAGAGAGAGACGAGAGAAAGCGAGCTTAGGAGTTAACAGCATCCACTAATCCTTGGGTGACCAGTGGCGAGGCCCAGATGAGCACTTACATTAAGGCGACCGGAATAGTTTTCAAAACTAGCGGGGCTGTCCTTTTGTCTTTTCAATGCACCGAAGCACATTACGCAGAGAGCTGGGGGGATGAGGCGGGGCGACATGAGAAGCTACATTTATCAGTTCACAGTTTCAGAGGATATTGCAAATCAATTTATTAGATTATGAGGCCTGCTTTGAGCTCTGCTTTTTTTCGTCCCCCTCCTCCGCCTCCCTCAGCCCTCCTCTATCCTCTGCCTTCAAACGTAATATTTTAAAGGAAACTCTATTTCCAGATTATAAAGCACTTTATCGCAGAACAAGGAAGTATAAATTCTGGCCCAGACATCCTAAATCCTATTTTCTCTCTCTTTCCCTTACAGTAACGTGCCTCGATCTTCTCAAGGACATTGACATAATGGTGTTTGTTATGCTTTGGTCTTTATTGCCCAATTTAACCTTTTTAGATGTGGATTCCTGTAAAGACACAAATTAACCACCGGAAACATTTATATCTGTAACAGAGGAAGACACATGAGACTTTTGTGGTCTTTGTGGACATCAAACTTCAGATTTTATTTTAAATTTAAAGACGGTGTGATGAATTAGAGTTGGCTAGCGCTTGTCCACTGATGCAGGTTCACGCTGCAGTCCAGCCCCCACGAAGTATTAAGTGTAATAATACGCAATTAATCTTCCAGGAAGCAATCCAATTATCTAATTGAAGCTGCAGTTTATGAATGCTTGGCTTGTTATGTGCCGAGATAAAGCTCGGACTTCTCCTTAAATGGCGTTATCCATGTTTGGAGGATTTTTCTCACTGTGGCATTTCAAAGCGGCTCGCGCATGCCTGCTATGAAAAAGATAATTCACAATGGTAATCAGTGCTCTTTAAATCCACGCCTCCCATGTTGGGCTGACTTTGGATAAGACCCTTGAGGGGAAGGCCTTCTCTCTACTGACGGATAGCCCTTTTTATTTATTTATTTTTGGATCACAATTCATCTAGGATTAATGGCACTGATGGCTCAAAAATCCATCATATAATGTGCCAGACAATTTTAAAAGTTAGTGCATGCGAATGCTAAGCATCAGAAAATCAATGTGTAACAACAGTGCGGCTCAGTTTTCGTCAGCTAGTAGTAACTTTATAGTTTTGTATTTTAGCTGGAAAAGTGCACAAAAGTAAAAGTCATAACACATAATAGACTTGTAATTCTAATTCAGCTTATTAATACTGAAATTATAAACGATCGCATCCTTTATTTGTGGCATTCTGTTCTTTAGTGACTCTCTAGAAAGGGTTATCAGCCTTAGAGTGAACATAATTTATTATTTTCTTTTAGCTTTATATGTTCATCATCGGTTCAGTTCATTACATCCGCCACTTTGTAGGGCTGTAGAGCAGGGTCATGCTAACAATCCATTAAATTTTGGCCTGCATCCACCAACATCTTCAAGGTCAACTCAATGATTTTAGAAAAAGCCTTATACCTTTGAAAGTATAATTTTTTACAAGGTTGGTGTGTGTGGTCAAAATATAGAAAGTACCGCATACGTATAAAGATTTAAAATATGACACATTTGACTCAAACTGCCCAGACAGCTGCTTCGGTAGAGGTTTGTACTCTCTCTCAGTGCTTCTTGGTTTATTCCTAGTTTCATTAATAATGCAAGTCTTTGCTGCCATGATTGCAAGACTGTAAAATTTAAGAAGTTCAGAAGAGTGAAATAATACAGCAATGCAGACAGTTGATTCAGTGACGTAGACATATCAGTCTCTAAAACATCCGCAAAAGTCTGTTCTCTGTTGACATTAGTAGGCAGGGACGGGAAAAGCCCCAAAAAGCCACAGACTGACTTTCCAATATTTCCAGTGCTTGTTATCTTAACTTCACTGTCTGCAAAAATCTCTTAAAAATGATGTCCAAACAGTTTCTGATGCATGAACGGAACATGAAAACACTATTTTGCCTTGCCTTGTACAGCAAACTACTCGGCTATGAGGGGAAACCCCCCCCCCACTCCTTGGTGTACGACCTGGCGCAACCTTTCCCAAGTAAGGAAAGAGCAAATGGGAATGACACACATGTAAAACAGTCTGGGGCAGAATTAAAGCCAGACCTTTGTAGCCTTTCAGCATATGGTGCGCCTGCTCAAGCAAGTGAGCTACAGCAGAACCGTCAGCCAGCCAAATTTGCCCCCTTTAGTGATGCGCTGTGTGGATTGTGATTGATGGACAGTTCCTTTTAAACTTAGTGAAGTTTTAATCATAATTTTAATAATTTTTGAATGGTTACTATTCAGACAGACACAGTTTGACTTCTTCAAGTGAAAAAAAAGAAAATCATGTAAATTAAACAATGATAGATAAATGTAGTCTGTTTCTTTACATGTTAATTTAGAAGTTTTGAAGTTGAGAAAAGATGACAAAGTAAAACATGGAGACTTTGGACTATTTTTTTGACCAAATTAACAAAGACATTTGTGTAGTTTAGTCTACTAAAATGTTTTTTAGATGTTATTTTTTATGTAGTTTGGGGTAACTATTATAATCTTGGTCTACATATGTACAAAATCTGAAGGCAAAAAAGAAGATTTTGGGAATCTCCAGTTATGCTTGAGGAAACTTTGGTTGCAATGCATGTGGAGAACAATCCAAAGATTGAAGAGTTTTAATTAGCTTCTTTAAACCGGTTCGAATTCATAAAAAGTGGGCGCTGAACCGAACAGGAAGTCTTGAACCAGAAGTTGGAAGTCTTGATGTCTTGACTTCAGCGGAAACCCTGAAAGAAGTCATCAGACTTGCAAGTGGGTTTCCAGATTGCTCAGAAACAAAACACACAAACACAAAACGATGAATCTGAATAACCACATTGTCTTTATCAACCAAGTGTCCATTTGCATTAATGAATAACCTCAGTGACACAGGCTGGTGAACGACCCTCTGGCAGCTCAAAATCCTCACAACCTCCAGCAACCACTGAAAGACAAATTCATGTGCTAGGTGGCTGGCATCGGGGATACACATTTTTCCCTCGCTTTCAGTGTTTACCAGTAGCCTCTGTGACTGAGACCTCTTAGCACCCACCAGACTGCCATTGACCTGCTAAAGGTTATGAGTAGGTTCACAATTGCCCATTCATGTAGAATTTTTACTTATTTGTCATACCTTAATGTAAATCTTATCAAAGAAATATGACTTTAATGGACCTGATATGAAGGGTATATTCTATGTAGTGAAACCAGACTTGTGAAGCATGTGGCTAAATTCATTTTAACACTAAGTGGTTTGCTGGTGGTGGATTTGAAGAGGTTTTCAAAGTCCCTGCAAGCCTTACATGAATTGAGTCCTTGGATCCACAAGGATATCTGGATCTTTCTTTGAGAAAATACCATTAAGACAATGTCCCAACATTGTCTTGTTTCTGGGTGGTATGTATTTATCAACAGAAGGGGCAAAAGGACCAATTTTGTTACAATGGGAAAGAACCTTTGTAAAAATGACTGGGTCCAGAAGGTGGTGGTCACACCATTAGTGAAAAAGTCAAATAAAATAATTTTTAAAATATAATAATATAAATAGATAATATAAATTTTAAAAATCAATAAAAATGTGTAATTAACATTTTTGAGTAATCCTGAAAAAACACACAAACAAAGAAGAAGAAGAACAACAACAGCAACAAAAAGAACCAATCACACAATCTCCTTGCTGGGGGTAAAAATGTATAAAGTCTGAATTTAACAATAATCTTACAATTTCTTTACTCATTTTACCTTCCCAAGGTAGCAGCTGTACAGACTCCAAAACATTTAAATATGCATCAACTGCATCTTAAATATAAAAATATAGAAAGTCAATCTCATCATTAATGTACAACAACATGCGGTATATCCTTTTTGCCTGTTTATCGCACAACCATAATACCTTCCCGAACACTGTATGTAGTGTTGTGCTGTCACACCAGCTCTGTCAGGGGAGATTTTTCAATCCAAAATAATCATCGCTTACAGACCTATTAACTATGAAGGATTTTCAGTGCCGCGCTCTCGGCTTTAGGAAACACTGCATATTAACTTTGTGGCTCGGCTCCACTGAGCGGCGGCTGGTTTGTGTGTACCTGTCACATTTTGTCCCATTAAAACCAAAAGACCTGCAGAAGAAAGACAGTTCCTGTCTGCAAAAAGCTGTCCCCTGCTGCTTCTGTTTATCCAAAACACTAGCATTTTACTTGTGCTAATGGACTACTACTCAAATCAAATCTGACCCCCAGAATGAGAGCAGGCATTACCAAAAGCAATATGATAATTCTCTTTTTCCCCCCTCTCTCTGGATAAATAGCAGCACAAAGCAGGGTTCCATTTGATGGCATCTTTTTATCCAAGAAACAAGAGAAAGTGAAATAACCAAACAAAGAGACGCTAGAAACGACTTTAACACCCGTCAAACTAAGTGTGCATTCACACACTTTAAACAAAGATGTGGTTACCTAGGTCTGCTTGTTCCACCATGCTAGCATTGCATCGGTGTTGTTTATGCTTTCTATACAACAGATTTTCAGGTCTAAATTAACAAAAAAAGAAAATAACAAAAAGCCCTACACCAGATCGGAAGATATTACTAGATGTAGAAGTATGTGCATACTTCTGCAGCATCTCCTGCACAGTGACAGTGGAGAAGGGAAGGTAGTGAGTTAGTGTTGAAACGGCTCGGGGATTAGCAGATGAAATGAGCAGTTCACTCAGGTAAACCATTGAAAGCATGTAAAGACTCGACTCAGCATGCCTTATCTCATTGCCATAAAAAAATACAAGAAGAAGAATGAGATATTTACAACAAAATGAGCATCGTGCATGAGCAGGTAATCAGTGCTGAATCGCTGTTATTTGAATAAACTCTTTATATTAACATAAGCTTCATAATTACCATCCTATGAGAGTAACGTAATTAAAATTAGTGAAGATGAGGTTAAAAAAAAATGTTAAATTCCACCCACAAATAATGTGTTTTTCTTTTGCTTCATTTTAAACAGATGTTTTTTTTTAATTTTTTATACAGACTGTATCAGAGAAATTGTTTGGTCACACCTCGTTTTGTTTTTAGGGATGAAAAGATATAATTATACACTCTCTCATAGAATAAGCCCCTTACCCTCTAACGGCTGTTTATTTGTTGTGTATTGTAGACTGTAGTACTTTTACTCTTTGTCATGCTGCTGTAGTACAGAAGTTTCCTTTGTGGGATCAATAAAGTATCTATCTGTCTAATAGGTCAATATGTTACCTGGTATTTGCAGATATCAGTGTCTCCTGTTCATCTCAGTTTTGAGGTAAATTTTAACAGAGTGATTTAAAATGTGAGTTTTTAATGAAAACTTAATTGTTTCCCTAGCACGTAAGGGGGACTACATAAATAAAAAGAACAATAATAAAAAGCATTAGCACTGGCTCTTAGCCAAATTGATCTTTAAACACAGGAATCAACCCATGAATCTGACAAGCATCCCTGATCCTAAAGGTGCTAACACGGCGCCAACATGTCCTAAAGGACTGTGACATTTTTAAAAAAGGGTGTTTTTCCTTTTTCCTCCTTGTGTACTCAAAAGAGTTTGGAAAGATTAAGGGCATGCACTAAATGTAGCATGGGAAAAGCTGAAAGCTTCATTTTTCTATCCTCCTAACCTTCTATTCTAGCAAGTTATTTGAATTACGTGTCATCTGAAAAAGAAATATAAAGTGTCATTTATTTACTTGGCAACTGGCGGGGAAAAAAAGACCAAAAAAATGTAGACGTTATATAAAGATTTAGAGCATCCATTAAATATAGCGTGGGTAAAGATGTCCAAAAAGGATTAGAGCTCTATGTTCTTCCAAGTATTTAAGTTAGATGTTAAAGGAACCTAAAAAAAAGAAAATGAATATGTAGATTAATTACCAATTGTTAAAAAAAGACCAAAAAGTCAACAATAATTTCAAATACAAGACACTTTACTCCACCTATCCCTCAGTTTTATTTTTATTAAGCTTAATATCAGGTAATGCAGGTGTTAGATTTTAGTTGTTAAAGAAATGCAATTTTAACTTCAATAAAAATAACCTGAAGTGTCTCAAAACACATTATTGATAGTGTGTTCTCAACTGTGCACCTTAAGGATGAATGTGTGAGTGTGTGGTAGGGGTGAGGGGGGGACAGGAGAAAGGAGAGGGAG
>VUQG01003085.1:51736-62816 GCA_015106755.1 Etia nguti
TGATGTTTATCCCCGCAAACACAGCAAACAGATTCTGTGAGAGCAACGACAGCCGTGAAAAGCATCGGCGAGCACAGCAGGTACTCCTGAGCTCCGCTGTAACAAATACCTCTTAAAGACTCTTATTTAAATGCCCCATCTGCTTTGACAGGTGCTGTTTGAAATCTAACCCCACGGGGGACAACCTTGTAACTTTTTACGCGCCTCTTTGTAACCGCGCGAGGAAAAACAACGGGGAGCGTTCTCTTTAGTCAACCCGCCACACTTTGAGAAAAAAATATACTGTGGAAAAGGAGTGCGTGTTTGTGTGTGTGTGTGTGTGTGAGAGAGACGAGGGGGTGTTGCTGATGCCTTCAAAAACTTTAACTCAAAGATTTCTCTCCATGTGGTGACTTTCCACTCTCTCAATCGCCACCGCACACACGCGCGCACAAACACACACGCACAGACACGCGCACACACAACCTCAAGGGAGTGTAATAGTGAGCAACGCTTCTTGCTGTTTGTGTTTGTATGTTTGTCATTTCTCCTGTAAAATCCCGACAGATAAACCAGCGCCTACCTGCTTTCCTCTGCTGTCTCCATGAAGATGAATTACCCGTTTAATAAATAATGACACGCAGTGCACAATGACAATTACCTGACTTATTTTTCATTCGTAGAATGGGGTGTGGGGGTGTTGGCGGGGGGCTTGGATGGAAGACACCTTACGCCTGTCACGGATGGCGGAGCATAAACGGCACGCTTTAAGCTTTAATTACCTTGTTGTTTTTGTCCCTCTGACACACTGGCCCCTGCACTCAATCATACTGCTGCCAAAGCAAAGCCACGGCTCCACTCCAGAGACCCCCCCCCTCTGCCTTTCCCCATCAGTCCACCGCAACACATTAAGAATAGATTAATAAACAACATTAATATCTTTTTTTTTCTCCCCTCCTCTTTGTCCCTCTCTTGTCCTGATTTTTCCTTTTGTTCTTTATTAAATCTCCTCGTCAGGCTTTGTTCGTCGTTAAAGGTTCACCAAAAAGCATTGCATTTAATTGCCCGCCACCCTTGATTGCAAGCTTGTCGCTGTCTTTGTGTGTGTGTGTGTGTGTGTGTGTTCGAGAGAGCCTGCTGCCATTAGAGCCTCCTGAAGGATAATTGCTATCAGTGTAATGATCACAGCGCTTTCATGTATCGGGCTCCTCCATCTCCCAGATATGTGCCATTAAGAGCAAGGTTGTCTTTGTTGCATCTCATGCTTGGACATAGGCCAACCCCCTCCACCCCAACCCTGCCACCCCCTCGTACACACACTGTTGAAGCTTAGACATATTTCTAATATGCTGAGATATTCTCCTCTCCGGGAGTGAGGGGTGGGACGCAGGAAACAGCGGTTCTGTTTCATCTCATCAGCGAAGCAAGCCCGCATCATCAAGGTAGCGTCAATAATTTATGGCATCATCTGCGACGAGTGAATTAAAATCAATTAAACAACGGTGGCGGTGGGGGGGTGACATCCGAGCTAAGGTACCACAGGAAGAAGTGGCAATGTCCAACTTCACATGCTAGGAGGAAGTCCTAATTGTATTATTTCCCAACATTAAGAATGCGAGAGCTCTCGGAGAAAACAAAAGCAAAGAGGAGACCAAAAAAAAAAGCACACTAGCCAGACATCTTGGCATCTGTTACCATTAATTTACTGCTCACTGCTTTCAATGTGATTTCCTCCCATATGTTTCAGATGTGTCTTTGCCTTCGCCCCCCTGAAAACAAACGGCTTTTTCTCTGAATTATTCACTCCAGCTATAACCCCCCCCCAAACAGCACACACAAAGTAATACACACCCGTAAAAGCACCATAAACAATTCATCCGTGGCTTTATCATTAAAAGATGTCACACTGACTTTTCCGAGAGAGATACTCTTGGATTTTGGTCTGCGTGTTGTCTTCAGAAAACAAAGGCACACACGCTGACACAAACATGACAGCGACAATCACAGTCGAGCAGTACTCCCACATAAGTAAGGGCTATTATATACACTTACATCCTGACACAAACTGACTTACTATACTGTAAAAGAAGGTCTGAGAACACAAACACACTCACATACACACACTGACGCAATCTAACGACTCGGCAGGATGCTTTTTTTTTAGGGGGGGTGCGAGGGATATTGTAGCCACTTCCATTTCCCATCAGATAAGCCTCAGGTGTGTCTTCTTACGCCCTAATATGTTTAGTCTAAACTTGCTCCTGAACACAATCTGCTCCGATGGATCACAATGAGACAGGAACCGTCCCTGGTACCCCTCGGCTGATAACGGTCTCTGTTGTAATGGCTCTCCATTGTTGTGCAAACACAATGCTGTTTCAGCCGTGCCACTCTGACAGGCCGAGTCCGACCTGCCTTTGAAGTCCCCCCGCCCTCGCTCTCAGATGCCCTCTCGTGCCACCAGCTCTGGCTGAATGATTGATGACGCAGATCAGGAGAGGTCGCAGAGAGTGAAATATAGATTTCTGAGAGCACTACGCAGATGTCAGGACTAAATGCATAATGTTCAAATTTTACACTATATCTTTATTATAAGTTGTGTATATTTCCTTTTGTACAGACACAATAAAATGTTTGAGCTTTATTATGGTTTTATTATAGCAGCTATGATGCTGTAAAAAAACTGTTTTGAGTTGATGAAAAAAAGGGTTTATAGATATTTTGTTTTAATGTAATGGAATATTTCAAATTTCAACCAACGCAGTACATTTTATACTGCAAATGTATATGATGATGCTTGTGAGCTTATGACATATTACATTGTTTTTTTCTTGACATTAGAATGAACCCATATTTAATTTATCTGCATGAAATCATCATGTTACATAAAGGCTTGCTATTGGCCCATAAAGTAGAGAAATTAATTATGATACAATTTTTGGTCTGTAATGGTTTTTGAAGGCAGTTTTCAGTTTACATTTAAAAGTCCTTAATTTAGATTCATTAGGATTGTTATTTTAGTTATGCTACAATATCAGTGTTGATTGCTGTTGATGTGTTGCCTAGCTTCCAACATATTTCTGTTTTGTAATGGGCCCAAGGACTGAGACTCCTGCGATTAATCATATCCAGTCAGTGTTTATCTCTAAATTTAAATACAACAGGTGTGAGGAGTACCCTGCATAGATACAGGGCATCTCTATGTGATAAAACCTGGTGTCCTGTCATAGTTCAATAAAGACAAGCAGCTTAATTCAGGGTGAGAACAAACAGACTGATACCTTGTTCAGCAAAAGTAATGAATATAGATAAACATGTACAGTTCCTAAATATTTTTACATTATTAAACTTTTATAGTAAGGATAAAAAATGACCCAACAGTAACATTTACTTTGTACTCTGAACCTTTTGTTTAATGCTTTAATGTTGCATTTCCAGTACAATACTTAGGGTAGGTACAATGTAGAATAATAATTTACTGTCATATTTTTATAGTAAGACATGATCATTTTATACAGTATTATACAGTATTTACAGAGTAATATTGTTTTCACAATAGAAAACTATAGATTGCTGTAGGCAGACTATTACTACTACTATTACTACATTTTAAAGTATGAATCCATTGTTATAGACTCTACTAGTTAAATTATAACAGTGTCTTATTGTCATTTTTTTTGACACAGTTGTTTCATACAGTGATGTTTTTTCTTTAAAAAACTTGGTGGTAGATTACGATAGGTGCACCTACAGTACCTACCATTTTTTAATGTTACTATAATACTTTTAAAGTACTAAACTGTTCAAAATTACAGCAGTTAAACTGTAAAACTTTCTTTTACAGTAACACCTTGTCTTTTAATATATTATTTTACAATAACACTACGTTATTGTAGCCTAAGTTTCAAATGACAATTTTTACAGTAAGAAGCTATTGATGTAGATTACAGTAATTAAGAATATTAAACCAATGTTTTTTCATTGTAATATTTTGAAAATGGGAAACTTCTGTTCCCATAATGGCCAATAAATACCGATATCTGTTGATATCGGTATTTATTGGCCATTATGAACGCAGACACTGGCTAGTGATAACAAAGAGGTTCACTGTGGACTAACTGTTTTTTTGGTTTTGTTTTTTTTTTACAGTACGAAACTGTTGTTCTGGATTGAAGTAGATATACTTTTACCTATTACTATTACCTTTATGGTAAGATACTTATTCCATACTGTCATTTTGTTTTCAGTAGCAGGTTTTGTTGTAGATTTGTTGTGATTGAAGTTATGGTATTTGTATAGCGCTTTACTTAGTCCCTAAGGACCCCAAAGCGCTTTACACTACATTCAGTCATTATTCAGTCGTTATGTTGGGTAAGATGTAGAATAACACTTTACTGTTAACTCTAACTGTAACTCCAGTAACTCTTAATGTTATTTTTTAATGTTTATTCTAGTTAATACACTGTAAAACATTGTGTTGCATTTTTTAATAGATTCACTGCTATTCAATAATACTGTTTTTCCAAAACCACACTGTTATTGTGTATTACGATAACAGTTTCTCACTGTTATTTTCTTGCTGCAGATTACAGTATTTAGCCTGTAAAACATGTTGTCTGACTATGTGCCTGTTGCTTTAATATAATTAAAGGCTGCCAAATTTACACTCCTGAATTGTACTGTAAGTTTACGGTAAAGTGTATCTAATTCTACCTCTTTTCCTTAATTATTTTCTGTATTTGATTAACCTAACTCAAAGCATAACAACACACCAGTGTAATGTTTATCTTTTTCCAATTTCTGAGTCAAAATTACACAAGTTTGTCACAGTCAGAAATAAAACCTCCCGCTGTGTAATTTGCTCCAGGTTTGCTCAGAGTCATAGACTCCTGCTGTTTTCAAAAATACATTAAAAAGAAGTCACAAACACTTGGCCTTACAGGCTGACAGCTGACAGCTAATGAGCTCGACCATCATCATCACCACCATGTGTCAGAAGAAAAAAATGGCTTTGCAAACTGCACAGACTCCACATTGCTGCTCACTACAACGGAGACCTTTTGCAGCTTGAGGTAATTGCACAGTTGAGTAAAAAGGTTTGAGTATTTAAAAAATTGTGTTATGTTAAATGCACATTAGGACTCTAAACAAAGACTGATGCAATGACTAGTGTAGGACACGAGAAAAGACGCAAAAGAAATTAAATGGTAACGTGAGAAGACTGGTGTCTTAATTCTGGTGGTCAAGCTTTTATTTCCAGTCTGGAGAAGTCTTCTGCTGAGCTGTGAGCATATTTTTAGATTAAACTAGTGAAATATTGTGCCCAGCACAGAAATACAGTTGTGATATTGTTCGTGTCTACATGCCCTTGTGGTCTGTTATCCTATATTTTTTAAGCATGCAAAACGTTTTGAGAACCTCTTTCATGGAGCTTAATTGTGGACCCTACATGTTATAACTTTAATGGGATGTGTATGATGCCACTTAAATAAAAATTTGACAACACTGAAAAATCCAAACAAAACACACAACAGCATCGTTGTTCTCGAAAGGGGGCTTTCCAAGGCTTCCTGCCCTGGGTGGTTGTTGGTCATGGGTTTGCTCATATCAGATGATAAATAAGGCCAATAATATTAGGCAGCTGGGACAGTTTGGTTTTCCCCACACCAGTAAAAGTGAAGTAAATAATAACTATTTTAAGTTGTAAAATTTAAAGACACAAAGTCTGATCTGTTAAGTTGAATGTGTCCATTTTTCCCCCTATAATTCAGAGTTTTCTCTTTCATCAGTACCTAATCGGAGTGATTATTCCAGTATTGTTTTTATGTTATTGTATAATACTGTCTATATTTAGGCATCTCTGTGAATATTTTACAACAGAGATTCTTGTGTTTCAGCCATAATCTGATGCACGGTGGTAGAGATTCTTAATGTTTGTTGATTTGAGCAGTGCTGTCGTGGCTAAAGGTACTTCTTCGGGTGATTGGAGTTGGTGTAGGTGATGTCAGCTGCTGCGCTCCTCACTTGTTACCGTGTGTTTTGTCTTGCTCTGCTTGGTCACCATTCGTTTGCAAAGCTATGATTTCCATCTTAACTTAATGTTAGCTTTCAGTTCAAAGGAAGAAAAACAGAGGAAAAGTCTTGTGTCTTGTTCTTTTCTGATATGCTGTGCTCAAAGTTTAGAGTAATTTGCACTTTAATGAACTCTGTGAGGCCTAAGTACTCCTAAATCTTTGTGTTAACTTATCAGAACATGTTGTTCAGGGTTTTGAAATTATTTATTTCAAAGTCCTGGCAATCAATGTTGGTCCAATTCAGAATCACAGGAGGGGCTGGAGCCTATCCCAGCTGTCATAGGGCAAGGGGCAGGGCACATCCTGGACAGGTCGCCAGTGTATCACAGGGTAAGCACAGAAACAGACAACCATTCATGCTCAAATTCACATCTACAGCCAATTTAGAATCACCAGTTAACCTAACAAACATGTTTTTGGACCATGAGAGAGTATCTTTTTTTTTGTGTTTTTTTTGAGAGAGTATTCTGAAAGAGCATCCTGGTAGATTCCAACACAGGACCTTCTTGTTGTGAGGTGACACTAGAGTGATGTCCAAAGCAAATTCACATAGAAATTATAGTATTGTGCAAAAGTCTTGAGCAACCCCTCATTTATTTATATTTTGCTTCCAAGGAGCCAGACTTTATCCATTTTTAAGCTAAGTGTTGAGCAATAGTTGTTGATGCTTTCTGAAAGCATTGGCTGCCTTTACAAGTGTTTTTTCAAGAGTTTTCAAGTCAAGGGATGAACCAGTGTTGTGTCCACACATAACAGACAATGTAGCAAAGAACCAATTTTATATTCTAACTTTAGGCGCTTTGTTACTAACAGCCTGTTCCTGTTACTTTAGTTGAACCTATGAAAAAGATTAAATTTAACACAGTTTTACAGGCATAAAATAGTATTTTTGCACCAACAAGGCGATTCCCAAAGAGATATTAGCTTTAAAAACTCAGCATATCTCAACATGGTGCAAAGTGTGTTGTTAAAAATTTGAGGTGGAGGACAAAAGAAGAAGTGTCAGGCCACTACAGCACAATATCTGAAAGTCCTGTCCTTAAGGATTTGACACAGGACCTGAGTGATGAATCTGGACCTTCAGCTGATTCATCTACTGTTCACTGAGGCCTCATCAGAAATGGTCTCAGTGGAAGGATTGCTGTCAAAAAGCCATTTTTTATGTCTTACTAATTGTTTTGGCCAACTCTAAAAGTGGGTGTCTTCTAGTACACTTAATTCTGCTGTTATGTATTCTACTGTAATCTACTGCTTTAGCTGTACTCTTAGTTCCGGGTGTCAGTAGTTGGTTTGTGCAGTCAGCACATTGTAAAGTTTTGATCTCCACAGACATTTGGAGACAAACTGTCCCCAGTGTCTCTGACTGACTCATCCAGACAGCCCTAATGGTACAAAAAAAATAAAAAAAAGAAGACATTTTTTCCCTCTGTTTTATTTTTTTCTTTAATCCGAGTGCCACCGATGTGACAGGCAGAGCTGTCCGGGGGGCAGATGATGTCATTTATTGATAAGCTGACGGCCTGTTTCACCCGTTTTTGCCTTAACTTATCCACCCATTTACCGTCACTGCTCACACACACAGCCTTATCAAACAAATGGAGATGTAAAGAGAAATGAAGAAACAGAGTCGAGATCTGATTTTCTTCGATTGGAAACAGAGCGTTTTTCGGTGCAGTGAGTCATCGCGCTCGGCCCACTTCCTTTTGATGTGCGGCGCAGAAATGATACAAATTGCATTTCGTCCCTGTGAAATACAATAAGCGGTTGGCGTGATGGAGAACATATTCATTTATTAACATGGAGCTTTAAGCGAAGGGCTCCAATCCTTATCTGAAGGGACTCATCAGCTTCCTTTTCTGATAAAAACCAAAAAGGGAAGAGGCACAGGCAGCGACTGCGAGCCCTTCGCGGTTCAGAGTGGGCTGATTTACAGACTCGCTGATTCAACCGAGACGTGGATTAAGTCAGGAAATAAGATTGAAGAAATGAGACGATGCACATAATTGTAACTAAAATAACATCTTTGTTTTATGCAGTTTGTCTGAACTTGTTTCAATTTACTCACCAAGACTTTGACCAGAGCTCAAGTTTATTTATAGCTGTAGTTCAAAACTGTAACTTTTTTCTTTTTTTCCTTCTAAAGTTTCCCTTCTGCTAATCGCAGAGGCATTTAAAGCGCCGATCAATTATATCGCTTTGTTTGAGATCATTAATTACAAACCAATCAGGAAGGCGTTAAAAGAAACCCCCCGCTGACCCGGAACAGCTTCGGCCCCCGCTTTGGTCAGTGAACAGTGTTTACTACGGAAGAGTGATTTTGGACCAAACTTTCGACCCTTCACCTTTTGCGACTTTGCAGTTTGACCCAGAACACGTTTGGAAACCAGAGGTCGTTTACGGGTCACAGCCTTCAGTAAACCACCGTAACCTTTAGGCTGAAATTCAGTCTGTTAATGAGGATTTCCTGCAGGAAGAGGTGGGCATAAATGGTGTTTTGAATGCACATTATTGTATTCGTATTGTGCCACACAGTGAGAACAGAGAACTAATGCAGATCTTGAAACAATGGTGATGTTTTTTTTTAACTACCAATGTTCTCTTTTTCCCCACAGTTATAGAAAAAGGCAAAAAAGAAAAAAGTATCTCAAAGCTTTTATAGGTTTATGGGTTTGTTTGTTTTTTAAAAATCCTTTTATCCTTTAAAAAATTACTACTGGCTTCACAATTAATATTTTAACCAAAACTTGGAGCAGTAATTTCAGTTTTTCATGCAGCTCGCTAACAACCAACAGAAGATGGCAAAACTCTCAATGAGGCAAAAAGATAACACATTGCCGAAAACATTCCACAAAAACACCCAAAACATGAAAAAAGTGATTAAAAAACTGCAATTTTTGCAACTATAAAACATGTTAAATTACATATCATCATAAAACTTTCCTCAATGATTAGTTGCCTCTAAAGAAGACATGCAAATAATGCATTCTTCCTAATTAAACAGTCATTCGCTTGCCTTTAATTTTTTCCAATGAAAAAAATGCACACATATGAAGAACATTAGGGTCAAAATAGCAAATAAATGCAATAAAAAATACATATATGTATCTATTAGGTTTATTTTTGTGAGTCATGCATTTTGGTAATAAAGTTGATATACTATTTTGAGTGCTTCATTTATGTTTTTATTAAGATGGTAAATCAAATGGTCTTTTCTTTTAAAAACAGGACACACCTGATCTTACACATCACAGCTGAGGTTGTGTTTTATCCACCTGCTAAAGAAGCACACTTCAATAACTAAAGGATTTTAACTTTCAGATGTACTCTCAAGCGTGCATTTTTTAAAAATTGATACGCCGTGCATTTTCTGTATTTTGCTTCCAAGCAGCGAGACAATAGTTCTCCAGGTTCTCTGAAGGTATTTCAAAGTTTTTATTTGAAACTTGTACCTGACTATTTTCAGAGGATTTTTTTTTTATTTGTTAAGCCACTTAACACTGACCTGTGAATCATTCAGCCATAAAAAAAGTTGTAGACAAATAAAGAAAACTATATGCACCAGATGAACAGTATCTGAAAGACATGTCCTTAAGAAACAGCAACAAATCCAGACAGAGGACCTGAGAGATGCAACTGGACTTTCAGCTGATCATCTACTGTTCATTGACGGCTCATCAGATATGGTCTCAGTGGAAGGGAAAGAACTGGACTTACAATCTGTTTCACATGGTCTTAACAGAGAACAGAACAAAAGGCAGAAACATCCAAAGAAGAGCTTTGAATGTCCTTCAAGAAGCCTGGAGAATTATTCCTTTGTTTTTGCCTCATATACTGTATTTCTATGTTTGTTTGCACAGGTTTCAATAAATGTCATATGAGGGGTCAGATCAGAACTTTTTCTCAGTACTGCATGTGATCTGTTTTTGATTATTCTGACATTAAACACATTTTCACACTGTCTTTTTAGCATTTTAAATGATTCTGATTGAAATGGTCACTATTCTATGAGAGACTGTGCAGGACGTTGCATCTGTTCAGAAGAAAAGCAGCTAAAACTATTACTTAGGGGCTCTGATTTATATAGTGCAGCTCTCAGTTAAGAATACAACTTTAAGACTGCAAGTAAGTCACTTTCAGCTTTGCCTTTCTTACACTTACTTGATAGACTAAAGGAGTTGACATCACAATTTTGACTTTATTCTCAGAAATATTATTCTGTTTTGTTTCTCTCTCTTAATGTGGCCATAATAATATCTTGTAGAAAACACTGTCAACATGTGATGCAACATGTTTTTCAGTCATAAAAACTCAGAATCTGAATAATATATCAATAAACACTTCAGTAAAAACATCCAGAATATAAACTGAAAAGTGTGGGGTATTTGAGTGTAGATGTATCACGGAGACTAGTATTTAAAGGTAATAGTTTTAACTAATAGTTTGTGAAACTTCCCCCCACTGATTGTGCGACATTAACATGATTATGTTTTTGTATTATAAGCCTATGTTAGATATTTTTCCTCATTGAATTTGCACTATCTTGCATTCTAGCCACCCTGCAGTGTGTTCTATATGCATTTTGCAGTAGTCTAAGAATGAACCCGTGCAGGTCTCACCTAAAGTGCACCTTCCTGCCTCTTTGTTTAGATTTTACTCCGATCTTAACTCCTTTTATCATTGCAGAAGTATGCTATCATCTCACATTCATCCCATAATTCAAAACATGCAGCAGTTTTAACTCCATTCGGACAAACTGTAGCCTCCTCAGTAGCACGTGCGTGACATTAATACTATCGTATCACTCCCACCGGGCCCACAGCCTGCTGAAATTTGATTTCGATTTGCTTTGGATTTCTGAAAACAGGTACATGTCATAAACAACAGCAGACAGTCATTTAAACACATCTGCTCTTACTGCTTCACAAGGGGAAAAAAAGCACGGAAACAGACGCCGTTTCTGCTGCGTGAAGAATGACCTCATCCACTCAGGGAAGATGTTTGGATTGATGGATGGATCGACGGAGGAG
>VUQG01003086.1:0-14715 GCA_015106755.1 Etia nguti
AAAAAAAGCCCCCCCCTTTTTTTTGATTTTTTTAAAAAAAAAAAAAAAAAAGCCTTCAGTCCATACTGTGAAAGTGATTCTTAGAACCAAGTCTTTTTTTTCTTTCTTTTTTTTCCTACTTCTTCAGCTCCTGCCTTTAGAGGTTGCCACAGGGGATCATCTGCCTCCGTCACCCCCTATCCCTAGCATCCTCTTCTGTCACACTGACCGTCTGCATGTACTCCTTCCTTACATCAGGGGTGTCAAACATAAACTACAATCGGCCCCCAAAGACTCCAATCAGAGACGTTTAAATGTCTTAATAAGTTTTACAAGTTTTTACTTTTTCTGCTGATAAAGACCTCCCCCGTGGCCATTCATATTACACCAAGGTTACTAAGTAAACATTTAAATAATAATTAAATAACAATCAAATAAACAATGTTTTCACTTCTATAGATTTTTTTTTTTTACAATGGGTCCACAAAAAAAGAAAAAGGAAATTTTCTGTGAATAACACATTTATTTCTTACAATTAAAGCCCAAACACCCACGTTGACACATTTCATTCATTTCCTACAGCATCATTGCTTTATCATGTGGATAAACTGAGACATAAAAGTGTAGTTAAACTTCTTTTCACTGACAGAAAGATCACTGGTCTGGCCCACTTAAGATCAAAGTGAGCTGTAAGTGGTCCACGATGTAAAATTACTTTGACATCCCTGAATATTCTCTGTAGCCTTCTTCTTACCTGGCAGCTCCATATTCAACATCCTCTTTTCTCTGTGAGGCCCTGTACAATAAATCTCACCTGAGGACTCCATGAGGTAGACTCTGGCAGCATTGCATGCTCCACCACACAGAAATGCTCCCGCCAGCATGACACACAGCGATGTAAGCGAGGCCGTCATCGTCTCGGTGTCTGTTGCACTGGTGTAAATGGTGTCAATCACTCTGCCGAGGAAGAAGGGAGCTGACATCGTTACTGCACTGGAGACAGTCAGGAAACTTACACCAGCTGTAGTGGACAAAAGAGAAAGAGAAAAACATCAGAACTAAAAGAAATCCAGTTGATGACTGGGGCTAATCTGACTTTTAATGGTGCCACACTATCTAGAATCAGTGAACACACATCAGTAAACCAATTAACTAAGTCAATGATACTTGAAAAATAGGTAGGCCAGACATATGCAAGGAGTTTATAGAGAAACCAAGAGTAAAAACCAGATCCAGAGTGGGGCCAGTAACATGTTGCACTAAATCAAACAATTTTGCCATGTTAAGAAATTCTGTGGCAGTGCAGTTAGAGGGATTATCAACATGCAAATTAAAGTCACCTACCAAAATAATGTTTTTAAATCAAAATTAACAATAACAGACAAGACTAGTTTAAAGAATTAATTTAAGAAATTATTGTAGAATTTGGAAGGTCGGTAGATTACAATACAGCAAACTGGATATTCACACTGAATTTTGAAGGATAGAAATGGGAAAGAGTTAAAAGAAACAGGAATAAATGAGACACGGTTTGGATGATCCTTATAAACCTCTGCTATTCAACCGCCTGAGCACCTCTCGGAATTCCAGAAATTATAATTTGGTGAACAAACTTCTACGAGGGGACAACAGTTGCCTGACTTAGGCCAAGTCTCATGTGGAACTACGGACAATATCAGATTTCTTCCGATATTGAGTTGACCTGTTGTGACCTACTAGAAGGAAAATATGGCTGCACAGCCATCTGAGTCCCTCCAAGAGAAATCAGTGAGGAATCACTGGATGAATCATGGCTTGAAAATGAGCCTAGTATTGAGGCCAGGAAGTAGGTAGAAATTACCAACTGCCTGTATTATTTACTTTCCACTTCACTTGTACTGAGAGTTGTGAAACACCAGGGCTTGTGCAAAAAAATAAATAAAAATCAGACAACACCACAAATAAAAATAAACTTCATCAAAAACAGGAATTACCCTCTTGTTTAATGGTCAATGGTCAACTGTGACAAGTAAAAATGTATGATTTTCTTTCCTTCCCCTTACTACCACTGATGCAAAGAGTTACTAAAGAGAGTTACTAAAGAGCACACTCCCTTTGTGAGTGAGGTGTAAGACAACAGAAGAAATGGTTATGCCTGTCTACGCAAGTTTCAACTTTGAAATTTAACCGGACACCGTACCGCACAAAGCGGCATGTAAATCCTCCAGGGAAACTTGACATTTTTCAGTCCAAAAAAGTTCAGAGGCTTTACCTCAGTGTAGGCAAACACATTAAAGTATAACTGAGTACAGAGTGTATTTTTACATTTTTTCCCCAGTCCTAAAATGGCCATTTGGGTGGTGACTAAGCATGTAATCATATTCGAGTTGCTTATAGTTAAGACAATGAGTACCGTATATATTAACTTGTTAGATGAATACAGAACACATGTTTATGAGGTTTCCTGATATTTTAAGCCATCTAGTGAACAAAATTAATGCCTGATTAAATGAGTCTCCACTGATTAAAAATATGTTCATTTTCCTTAGGTGTAAGACTCAGACTTCCGTCATGGGTGCCTGACTTTTTTGCATTTAGGTGAAACTCTCATAATGGAGGAAAGTATCCTAGGGAGAAATTTATAGTGTGCCATCACATATTTCTTCTATCAGAAGGAGTCCAATTTCATTAGTTACAATACTCTGCGACTCTCTGCAGCACAATTAGCAAAGCAGAGCAGTGTAGGAGATGATTTGAAGTCACGTTTTTCCTGCATGTAAAGAAATTTGGCCCTGGCCCACTGGCACTTAGCCTTAACTAAACAACTGTTTTGCCAGTGTGCTTAGTCACACACAAAAGGTCAATTTGACCCTGCTATAGTCATTGAGTCAGTATAACTAACATACTGCATGAGTATAAAGCAGCCATTCCCAAACTTCTAAAACTTATTTTGAAATCTAGAAATGCCCCAAAACTTTGATCAAACAAGTCTAAGATGAAGTATTGATTTCTTTGCTTCTTTCATTGATTCTGATATTTCGCGGATTTGCTTGTAGAGGATGAATCCCCATTTACATATTTACTTTTGAGACTTGGTAGCTACCTTTCACTTTCATTATTGCCATTACTGACAAGGATTAGACGAGTTAGGAATTTAAAAGAAAATGAATAAGGTACAATCTTCAAGCCTACGGCTGGTCTATTTTCCCGTTTGTTTTAAAAATTTAAATATTTAATGACAAATGTCAATTAAATTAAAAACTCAAATTGAACTGTATCGATCAGGCTCTGAGAAACTTCATAATAAAAAAGGGCAGCTTTTTTGTTATCAGTTAAATTAAAGCATTTTTATTCATGATCCCTTTAACCCCTTCAGGTAAATTTTACACACCTGCCAGTCTCCATCTCTCTGGGTAAGCCAGTCGTATAATCCTTTTAAGATCCCTCAAGGGGACAACAGTGGGGGTCTCGGTCTTCACTGATCCGGCAGGTGTGGGTCCAGAAGATGCTGAAGAGCTAGCAAAGGCAACAGGTGTGTGAGTGAGTGCCCGAGAGTATGAACAAAGTACAGGGAGACCCGTGAAGGGGGGGCCGCGAGGCATGTAGTGCCTAGTGGCCCAGAGAGCGAATGCCGGGGTCGGATGGAGCGAGGACTTGAGCCCGCTGGACTGCCTCGTCCTCCGGAGGGCAGCTGAGAGGGTCGGACGATGCTCCAGCCATAACAACCTGGACTGCATTAGCTTCAAATTGGATAGATGCACTTTGTGTGTGCAGCCTGGCACGCGTATTAAAATACGCATCGTCCTATTTCACAGCTATTTACCAGATAATAGATGATAAGATGATTCTGACAAAAAACTAAAATAAATCTCTTTGTATTTCTTTCTCCGTACTCAGTCTTTGAGGTTTCTATTTCTGGTTCAGTAAGTCCACCAGGAGAAACATTTTTGGACATCCAGCCGGTCTGCCAACACACCGTGTCCTCCCGTACAGCTTGTAACCGCTACATTGTCGCTTTTAGACCGTTGCTGTCAATTTTATCTGCTCCTGACAGCCACCTTCTGCCCAGTTTATCTGTTATCACCGAACAGCTATCAACACCCCGCCTGTCGCTGTCATCTGCCGCTAAATGTCCGTTTGGCAGGCGGGTGAAGTCAAACACCAGCTGCCGAAGACTGACCAACAGAAAGTCCGCTGTAAAGAATAAACCTGTTTTAACAAAGAGGGTGAAAGCTATAAACAGGAAAGGTGACCCTGATTTGGCTCACGTACACACGCCATGCTACCTCCGGCTCAACTGCGACTTCAATGGCTGACGATAAAAACTTTCCTAGGCATAACTAAACAATCACAGATCATTTATACATGGGTTTTAAGCAAGGGCGTTTTACAAAACAAACAACAATACACACACTGACATAAAGGCTTCATTTTACAGCAGTTCTATGAAAGAATATCTACATCAAAGGATGTGTCATCTTAACCTCCCGAGAACTGAAGAAAAAAATCTTTCAATTTAACTTTTTTGTAGTCATTTCCTGCCACTTTGGAGCTAAAAGAGGCCACCCAAACACATGAGATATCAATGAAAAGCCCAGGACGTCCTCTATTTAGTACATCGGGACTTAGTAGGGTAGCTCAAATAAGTCAAAAGGTACAGACCAAAAACAAATGTCCATTACAGAGGACATAAATGAATATGCTGGTTCTCATTTAATAAGCCATAAAAATCAATTTTAACAATATGTCTTTTTGGACGTGCATCATAAAGTCAAAAACATCCTACACATGTAGAATTTTTTTGGACTAAAAAACTTTATAAGTTTAGTGAGTATTAACAGTATATTTTAATTTAGTAAACTAAAAATATGAAGGGGTTCACTGTAATTTTAACACTTGCAAAGCCATAAGTTGGGCCAGACAGACAAGCCAGTTATCCCCGACAGAATTGGTTGCGGGAGCGCGCACCGGGCAGGGGGAGTGGATCCAGTTGACTTCGCCTCTATTTCAACCAACTAAACGTGAAGTAGTGATGTTTTACTTTTGTGAAAAAGTGAAAGATGAGTGTCGTTGCATTCCAGAAAATGATACATTTATTGTTCTCACGTGGTATCGGACAGGATTATTTCAACAAACCGAGGACGTTTTGCCTGATGAGAGAATAATCACGTCTGTGGGAACTCGATTAATAGAAACGTTAACGCTCAATATACCACGTTCTCAACAAGTAAACGGCTCTGTGTTGCACATCGCCAAAAGTTATGCCTGCTGGGAACAAATATACACCTTTCTGAGTACATCACTGAAAACATTTGTCTATTTTATTCTTGAATGGAAAATAATAAAGATATCCCAAATATAATAAAATAAACACTGTATAAAGTTAAGCCCAAAAATATTCATAACTATTCATAATATACTTAAAAATAAAATAAACTTTTTTTATTTACATTGTGGCATGTAGAAAATAATTTATACTCTTCTCAATAATCAATGGAAAAAGTTTTATTGGCGTTCAAGCATTCAAACCTATTTTATCTGTAATCTCTATCCCCCATCTAGTCTACCTATCTAGTATTTTAACTTACATATCTTTAAGATTAAGATTAGTTACTGCTCTTGATCTTTGTCTTTCTGGCATAAACTTGCACAGGGTCAGCCCACACCTTTCCCCTATTTGGGGGCCAGATTCTATCAGGCTGGCCCTTGCCACAATGTGTTCCCCCTGTCCAAATCATGGACAAAAACTATCCCTCTTTCTTGTCTTTCAGCTTCAGAATACTTCTCATCATGACTTTCTACTCCTGTAATTTTGGATTGGATCCCTCTCAGTGAAAGCAGGCCGAGAAGAGAAGGACTCACTTTCCCGCTTCACATCAAAGGAACATATGAGTACGTTCTCCAAGTAATTGCTTTATTGTTCTACAGTCTACTTCCTACCAAACTATACATTTGAATAAAACTGTAAAGCTAAAGAAACAGCAGATCACTGCTTTCTTTTTTTGTGTGGCTAGAAGCATGAATGCAAAACTGTCAAAGACTCCTCAACTTGAAGTGTATACAAAATTTTATTGTTAAAAAAATAAAACTGTCAACAACATAAGCAAATTATATATGATTACTCTTCGGTGTATGGATGGAAAACTTGCTGTAACTGTGTAAACTATTTACAAGCCAAACAGAGAAAAGCTTCTTGTACAGCTGTACAGGGGCAGGATTTTCTTGTAAAACAAAGGGGGGCCTAGTGAAAAATGTTTGGGAACCACTGATTTAATGGGAGTGTGAGTGTGTGAATATGAATTTAAAAGCGCTTAGGCATGGAAAAGGGTCCTTGTGTGAATGAGGCTTGTAGTAAGACAGCACTTTAGTGTTTAAATAGAGCATAAAAGTATTACGTACGTACAAATCCATTTCTTTTAATTAGTTAACTTTGATGGTGTTTTAAATGCAACTCCAATATAGTTTCCACCAGGAAAAAATGAAAAATAAGCAAATTCTACAGCTGAGCCAACCGTTTTCGACGGTTTGCATCGGGTCTCTATTGCTCCTGTCTGGGCCGGCAGGGTGAAAGTTGAAAGGGCCCTGAAATCTGAAAACAGGAGACACGTGCGAATTCAAAAGCAGTAAGTTTAAGGGGGAACATTTATAAAAGTGTGTGTCGCTGGTAATAACAAAGTAGATTAGATGCCCTTTGCTGATTTGTCTGCCTGCAGACGGCCAGCAGCGCCGGTAATAGCTCATATCAGCATTGGCATATACTGCGTAGCTAGTCGTTAGCATTGACGCGTATTAGTGTGCTTGTCAGGCCGATGTAGCTTCTACTTGTTCGTCACTTTTATAATTCTTATAAGCGAGATCGTTACAATTTTATAAGTACTGCAGAGCCTTCCGAGCCTGTAATGTTTGCGGACATTAGAAGCTCAAGAAGCTCAGCTTTGTAAAACGCGAGAAAGTAGCGGGACCACAGGAGTTCTTTATAACCTTTAGAAAAAAAAAAAAAAAACTAAAATGCTCTTGGAAGTGCAAACTCAACTAGATGGTTTCATCACCACTAATGATTATCATGAATATCCAGGTTTCCTCTTTCTTCTCACTTTCTGTTGCATCTCTCTGTGTAACCGCTCACTCCTTGTCTTCTTTCTGTCTTTCCAGACCTTTCCAGACCTTTCCATTAGCAGCAGCAGCTGCAGCGATGGCTGCCATCTACTCGGGTATCCACCTGAAACTAAAGAGCCCACAGACTCCATGGGATGACAAGCTGAAGCTGGCACGTTTTGCCTGGATCTCCTCACAGTGCCTGCTGCCCAACAAAGAACAGGTAAAAGTGGAAGCTTGTGAATGTTTATAGCGCGGTAATGATCCTTTTCTTTGTTGGCATGTATTAATTCAGCTGACCTAAATCTGTCTGTCCGTAGGTGCTGTTGGACTGGTGCACCCATGCCCTCTCACTCTACTACAGTAAAAAGGTGGAGTTTTCACAGGATTTCTTGGAAGGCCTGTGGTGCTACCTTGATGATGTGCTTCACAGTAGGAAGCTCCAGTCTTTTCTCAAGCAGGGAAAGACCGTCACTCTCAAGCTCAACATGGCACAGGTACTTCAGCAGTTAAATCAGAAATCATGGCTGTGATATAAAGGCACATGTGATCTCCCCTGACTCTGTCTTGTGTCATTAGAAGATAGTAAGAGCATGTCCTGAACAGTTCTGGGTTAATACTACAGTTGTAGCACGAATTAATAAAGACACAATTATGCTAAAAGGTCCCAGAATGACTAACTTGAGAAGTGGAAGTTTTACTCACAGCTTTTTCTCTTTGCTTCTAGCTGCTTGACCAGCTGCAGAAGTGTGCGCATGTCGGCTCCAAGTCATCGGGGTGTGTGTCCTACATACTGAGCGTGTGTCAGTGCATTTTCTCTTCTCCTGCACTCTCATCTGTTTTTACATCTAAGTATGAACTTATGGTTGATCTGCTGGCCAAGCTCTGCTCGCTGGCCTGTCGTGAGCTGCAGCAGCCATTGCCCATGGAATACCTAAAGAAGGAACCTGTCAGAAGTCAGGATGAGCCGATGACCGAGTGTCTTCAGACCGAACCTGCGACAAATATGGAGACTTCCCAGATGGACATGCTGAGTGCCAGTCCGCTAGATCAGCCACAGTCGGACGTTGAAAAATCCTCTTCCAAGCCGAAGGAAAACCTCCGTTCAGCTAACCTATTTGAGGTGTTGCTTCAGGTGCTGTCGTCGTATTTGTCAGTGCAGCGACAACAAGCCAACCCTAGCAGAGTCTCTAGTATGGTGACCAACCACCTACTCCAACCCTTCGTCTTGCTCCGGCACCTGCTGACCTCGGGAGAATTTGCAGCGTGTCTCGCTCACCTGCGTCTCCGTCAACAGCTTTGTAGAGACATCCGCATGAAGATGGACTCCATCCTTCAGTTAGCACTCTTCCCCTCTGAGCACGTGAACTCGTACAAGGAGGAGCTCCTTCCACCTAAAGAGGATTCTGGGAAACGTGGTTCAGGAGGGACAAAGGGGCCTTTCAAGCCTGTCAGCGCTGTACTTTCCAAACTGAGCGCTCAGGGTTACTGTGAGCCATCACTACATTACGCTGTGAAGTCCAGCGCTTTGTTTTTGTTGTTTAAGTTTTTTCTGGAAAAGTACGGGAAAGCGAGGGTAGAAGATGAGGAGGAGCAGAGGATGTTGTGTTTCTACTTTCTAAGCAGATTAGTCCCAACTTTAGATCTTCATCTTGGTGGGCAGAAGTCACCTCCGGCTTTCATGAGCTCCCCAGAGAACTGGAACCTGGCTTTGCTGGCTGTGGAGTCCTTGCTAAGCCAGGCGCTGTCGGCCGGTATTTATAATGTGGCCGCAGACAGGATACGACACAAAGACGTCCAGCTCAACTTTTACAGAGCCGTGGGACAAATGCTCTTCAACGAGGCACAGCCAAGGTAAAGAACAACTTCTTTGTAAAACCTTTTTTTATCCCAATAAAATTATAGAATAATTTTCTTTTCTTATATGATGGAAAAATTTCCTGTCTTGACTTTCAGCATTCCATCATGGTACCGCTGTTTAAAAGTGCTTTTGAGTCTCAATCATCTGATTCTCGAACCAGACCTGGACCAGCTTTTATCTTCAGCCTGGATTAATGCCGAATGCATGGAAGCACGAGTGCAACGCGCCAGACAGGTCTTCATTTATTCACTCAATTTAACTTTTTATATTTTACAAATTTAAAAAAAGGACAATAAATCAGTGTTTCTAATTACAAACTCAGTTCTGAAAAGTTGAGATGCTGTGATCTGCAAATCTCATAACCCGGTATTTTATTCACAATAGAACACAGAAAACATATTAAATGTCTAAACTGAGAAAAAGTACCTTTTGTATTTCCTCATATTGGATTTTAGCTGCTCAAAGGTCCCAGGTTTTCTTTGTCATATTTTTCATTTCATGATGTGCAAATGTTTTCGGTTAGTGAAAGGTGTGGAGTGCAGGCAGGCAGGCCAGCTCAGCACCTGGACCCTCTTCTCCTATGAAGCCATACTGCTGTAATAAAGTTGTAGCACTGCTGAAATATGGAGGGAAGACAAGGAAGTCTTTCCCTGAAACAGATGTCACCTAGATAGGCCATGCTTCTCTAAAACCTGTATATACCTTTCTGCCCTTATGCTGCCTTTCCAGATGTGCAAGCTGCCAACACTATAGGCACTAATGCACACCCATATCATCAGAGATGGAGGCTTTCGAACTGAGCGGTGATAACAAGCCGGATGGTCCCCTCTCTTCTTTAGTGTAGAGGACGCAGTGTTCGTGTTTTCTAGAAAGAATTTCAAATTTGGATTTGTTTGACCACAAAATGGTTTTCTGGATTTCTGGAAGTGTTCCTTATTTCCATGACATAATCATGGCTAACTGACGGCCCAAAGTTCAGTTATCCAGTGTTGATTTGTTTAGCCTTGCGTACAGAGATTTCTCCAGGATCTCCGAATCTTTTGATATTGTGTATTGTAGATTATGAGATTAAAACTCTTTGCTTTTTTACTCTGAGGAAAATTATTGAATTAAAATTGTTCCACAATGTTTAGATGTAGTTTTTTGTAGAAAATTATGAACCTTTGCTCATCTTTACTTCTGAGTAACCCTTTCTGAGATGCTCTTTTTATACCCAATCAAGTTACTGACCTGTTTTCAGTTAACCTTATACTTTCAAAATGTTCCTCGAGCTGTTTCTTTTTCAGTTTCTTTTGTTGCTCCCTACCCAACTTTTTAGAGATTCAACATGAGCTAATGTTTGTCATGACATGTGAAAATGTCTGTTTGATTGTTGATATGTTTTTGTGTTTTCTCTGTGAGTTTATGAAATCTGCAGATCATTGTGTTCTGTTTTAATTTACATTTTACACAGCACCCCCAACTTTTTAAAAGTTGGCTTTATGAATTTTAATGTATGAATATTCAGATGGTGATGTTTCAATGAATCTTTACTTGCCAACAGCTCATGGTGTGCAGTCTCCTCCAGACCTACACTAAGCTCCGCCAGCTGCCTCGTCTCTTCTCTGAGCTTGTGTCCGTGATCTGCCAGCCTGCTCTGGATGACCTTCGACCTCCTCTTCTGCCTGAAAGCATCTCCACCTCTCTCAGGACCTGCCTTCTGGACACACCTCCATCCCAAGTTTTAGAGATCTGTTCATCAGTCATGGAGGCCATCAGGAAATACATACTGCCTGACCTGGTGAAGGAGAAAACAGAGGGAGAAAGAATGGAGACTGATGGAGAACATGAGGACCAAGAGAGAAAAGATGCTTCTCTCAAACTCCTCCTCCTCAGTCAGCTGCTTCATGCTGTTTTATTCAATCTGAAGACTCTAGACAATGCCTCTCCTGTTCCCTTAGTGAGGCGGAGTCAGGAGCTAATGAAGGGGTTTCAGAACCTAATAAAGGAGTTACTACATGTGGTTTCAACAGAGAAAAAGAATAGAAATACAAGTTCAGTTCAGAAGGCCTCAAAGAAAGGCAGAAAAAGTCTGAACCTCAAAGAGAAACCTTCAGAATCTAAAACTGGAGCACTGTGGGAGCAGAAGACACTGGAGGCAGCTCTCCTGCTCAGATACACCTGGGTGGAGGTGGATACACTCTTCCACATGCACTGCTACAAATATACATCTCCTGATGAAGCTCCTTCCGGTTCTCCAATCTCTCACATAGAGAGTCTTTTATCGGGTGACATCTTACCTGCGTGTCACCGCCCGTCCCCCTCCTACAGCCCAATGAGCTGTATGCTGCTCAAGCTCCTCACTTTACAGCAGATGAAGAAGATTTTGCTGGACAACGTCTTAATAGGCGAATCCAGCACTGCAGCACTTCTAAAAAGGTCCGCACAGTTTATTTTAGCTACATCTGAGCTGGAGGTGAGTCTGGATGGAGAGCAGGCGTGGGACAGGCAGATCAGCAGCGTGAACACCAGCTCCTACTTTGCAGCACACTGGTATCTTGTTACCACCAACTTACCTTTGATCCTTTGCCACCTGAGCACCGAAGATGTGCGCTGCATAGCTGACGTACTTATCAGTTCATTTCTGAACAGACGGACAGACGGATCTGAAGACTTGCCGCCCGGCTCTCTGACCGTCTCCCTCATATCTCAGCAGCTTCTTCAAAGCCCAATACTTGCTGAGTTGCCCTCACTGTTCTCCGCCTCAGTTTGGTCGCTAACACAAAGGATTATCTGTGTGCTCAGGGCAGCACATACACCCAAGGTTTGTTCCACACTTCTGACATTTCAGGAAAGAGAGGCAGTCTCTTCACAGAGAGATGCCAGTCAGCCTCTGCCCACACTGGTGAAGAAAGAGACTATAGTTGAGGATATTTTGACATCCTCTAAAACTGGAGAGACTTTTGTACTGCTGACTGAAACAGAAACCAGGGAGCTGGTAGGCTTACTCCAAATCTTAACAATCCTACATCCAGATGGGATGAGCTCTGAGGATCTCTCCTGTATGTTCCTCCTGCTTTTCTTCATGCTCACCTCCACCTCCTGTAAGCCAGAGCGGATGACAGAATCTGGAGGTGATGCTCTGTTCCTACGAAAGCTGCTCGGGGTTCTCGCTCATCTCCTAGAGAGTAAGAACTTCCAAAGTGTTCTGAAGCTCATGCACGGTAGTACTCTGCTGCAGGCCGCTTTGTCGCCTCTCCTGTGGCATAGCAGCAGTGCGAGAGTTCAAGCCACATGCAGCACCGATTGGTTGGATTTTATCAAAGCGGTGCAGCTCTTCATACAGACCTTAGTCAGTTTGATAATTATCAGAAACAGCAGCGTTCGACTCAACCTGGACCAGTTTGCTTCCTATCTTACTAGCGAGCAAGTGACAAGCAGACAAAATGCTGAATCCAGTTCAGGGGGTTCCTTGTCATCGGTTCATCTTTTGCTGGCATCTGTAACTTCTTTCTCCCAAGTAATGATCTCCAATTTGGGAAGAAGCAAGGCACTGGATCAGACTTTAACCCAAATACTTGCAAAAATAACTGCTTCTCTGGTACCAGCTGTCGAGTCCGTCCTAAAGCCCCAAACTCTCAGTGAGGGGGTGAACCAGCCTGCAAGCATCCTCGGTCAAGCTTTTCTAGTAGATGTTGTAACAGTCATGTTGCAGTCTGAGCTGTCCTCACACTCAGTGGAGGATGAGAACAAGCACAATGGCACCAAGCTCACTCATATGAGCCTTTATCAGGGCTTCTGCCAGCAGGTCCTTAAAGAAATAAGCTCTGCCCCCAGGCCACTGGACTTCCTGGTTTCCTCTCTCCGTTTCCTGTCCTCCTTTTACCAAGCTGTGCAGATGGTGGAGGAAAAAGAGACGGAGGAGGAAGGAGAGATGAAGAAGGGAAGAAATGAGCTGGATGACCTTTACATTCAGATACTGCAGAATGTGCACAGGCTGCTGACAGGTATATACACCCATATTAAAAACAAACATCTCATTCACCTGTGCAATCAGTCAGTGTTGTCTTTTCAGTAATTACCTCTGCACATCGCACACATTGACACAGGAATACAACTAAGGGAGTATTTAATGCCGTCTGTTAAAGAAAAGGAGCTTTTCTTTGTCGCACATACGGCAGTCAGATTTAACCCAAATTTAAAGTCACATTTGTTTGAATTTGAATTTTGTTGCAGAGGATTCTTGGGCTCCACTAGAGCAGCTTTACATGATGCTTAGTTCAACAACTTATCCTGGGGCCTTGGTGCAACTTTCTTCTGATTGGCTGCTCCTTGCAAACAGAATTAAGAATATTAGTTGAGAATATCCGTTCTGGTTGACATCACACAGATCAAAAAGTAATAAAATAATAAAAGAAAAAGCCTCACAAACCCCTTTTTATGAATACAGCCTCCCTGTCGCCTTTGTCAATTTTAGTGGCAGTCCTCAAATGTTAGCGTCAGATCAGGCACACAGACATTTTGAAAACAAATTTCTGTTTATATCAGTATGTACGCAAACATGGCTTGCATCCAGCCTGTTATTGAACGGACTGATTTATTATTAATGCAGCACATTAATGATTCTGTTTCGTTGCTAAAATCTCTTTCAATCTCTTTGATTTCAGCTCCCTGGCTGTCTTCCGCTGATCTTAGTGAGCTGGAGCCGGCTGTGCAGGAGCTGTTCCGCCACTTGGTGGCGAAAAGTACAGCAAGTCGATTTAATCTACTGCTGATGATGATCAGGGAAGGACTGGACATTAGCAAGCTGAGGGCAGGAAACTCCAGGGTGAGGCTGAGACTGAATTTTACAACATTTTTCCTATTTCAGATTTCATGATCTTAAAACCTGTAGAATGTGCACAATTTAGATTTTTCTGTGTTGTTATTACAATGTTTTAGAGGAGAGGCTTTCTCTTTATCTTACCCGATAAATGGGAGGTTGTGATTTTGGTTAATTTTTTTCCACAGTGAATAATCATTTCTGTCATGTTTAATACTCTGTGTTAACTGTTTTTTCAAACTCTTCTATCTGTTTGCTGCTCTCCAGGAGGCGCTATCTGCAGTAATCACCATTAAGCTGCTGTCCTGTTGTCAGCTGCCTGAAACCTGCTCCAGAGCTCTGTGGCTCATTGCACCACAGATTATATCTGCTGTGGTGGTGAGAAAACCAAACACTCACACTCGACCACATACAGAGTTTAATGCAGTGAGAATACACACACACACACACACACACAAACACACTTTACTCATGCACATATATACAGTACTTTAAGGTAGATAAAAGGGACCCCTTAAATGTACATTAAAGACAGTAAGAGAGACTGCAGTCAACTTGATATACTTGAACCTCTGCAAGGGCTTATTAACTGTTGCCTGCAGCTGCCTTTTTCTCTGCATTGCTAGTGTCAGTCGACTGGACTGCCTCTGGCGGCGCTCAGTGTTAGCTGCCTGTCAGCTTTGTTTCCCAAGTGGTTTCCGTGCGGGTCTCTTGAGGCGTGCCAGTCAAGTGCTGCCTGAGTCTCTTATTGCCCCCACCTGCACCTGCAGAGATGCATCTGGTGGAGGCTGTAAACCAGCAGGATCAACTGATGTAATATCAGTTGATTACAGTAAACATCATGGTGTTTATGCTCAAAAACATATGCTTCTTCTGTTCTTTCTTTCTAATCTCAATCATATTTAAAGTTTACTCTCATCCCCTCTATGTATGCACATTTTTTAAAAGTTCAATAGCATGCTGGTTTGAACTTCGTTTTAAATGATTATGATTTTTTCTC
>VUQG01003086.1:38139-51313 GCA_015106755.1 Etia nguti
ACTCTGTGCATGTTTACGAGTCGTGGATTTCAGTATTTGGCCCGTATATGCAAGCAGTACATAATCCAGGTTAAATAACCTCCAGGTGTTCATGAAGAGTAAGGCACGGCACAGCTAAACTTATCTTCTGAGATAGATGTGAGACACTGGGTTTTGTCTTGGGAGAGCACCCAGCTCGTGTGTGTGTGTGTGTGTGTGTACCTGTGCGTTAATGTAAGTCAGTGAATTCTGGTGTGTGTGTGTGTGTGTGTGTGTGAGGTGTGGTCTGCATGTGTGTGCACAGTACACTGCCTTTATTACCTCTCCAGGCTGTGTGTGTGACTATATGTGTGTGAATGTCCTGTGTGTATCCCACCTTTCTCTTGTCTTGTCCTATCTGTCTCTCTGTGTTTGCTTTGCATCAGTCAACCCTAGCAGCACTTTTACTTTTCCATTAGGCTGATAGCTTTCCTCACTCTGTGTGTGTGTTTGTGTGTATTTGAAGTTCCTAGAGGGGTCAAAGTGACACTCCACAATAAGCAACTTTCACTAGCATTGGGTTGCAGGTGGCATTAATATGGATGATGGCCTCCACCTGGTTGGTGTCTTTACACAGAGGGACATTTAATCTGGTTAAACAAATGCGGTGCTGCACAGGTGAAGTGTTCTTTTTTTCCATTGCATCTCCCCCCTGTCTCAGTCTGAGAAAGCGGAGGCATTTAATGATCTCTCTCCCCCGCTTTGCTGTCATGGAATAAACTCCATAATAAATGGACTCGACCCTTCATCAAGACTCTCAACAAATGGACTAAATTTCATGGACATGTGCTTTTTGTAACCAATTCAATAACACATTCATAGATTTTACAGTTACCGGCCGGGGTGCAATAATTCCCGAAATCCACGGTTAGGTTTATTAGTGATTTTTGGGCACCGGTTTCAGTCCATTAATGGAGGAAAAGATGGAAAAATCCTTTTTCCGTAGATATAATTAATTTATTTCAACTTGGGCTCTCCTGATGTCAGCGTTTGACTTCACAAAAATGATAATGTAGCCACATCTGTAGAGAATTTATCCAAATTTATCCTTAACATTGTTCATTAACTCTCTGTTTTTAAAATTGAGTTTAAAACTTTCCTTTTCGATAAAGCATATAGTTAAGCTTAGATCAGGTGACCCTAAATCTTCCCTTAGTTACGCTGCAATAGGCCTTGGCTGCTGGAGGCTTCCCACAATACAGTGTTTCTTCTTCACTCACCCTTTTTCACTCTGTGTATTTAGACACCACTTTGCATTTCCACAGTGTGTCTTTTGTCCTGTTGTCCTCCCCTCACCACCAACTGGTCTCGTTAGATGGCTGCCCCTCCCTGGTTCTGCTGGAGGTTTCTTCCTGTTAAAAGGAAGTTCTTCCTCCCCACTGTCCCCAAGTGTTGCTGATGGGGGTGGTGATCGTCTGATGGTTGGGGTTTTCTCTTTAATATTTTTAGGGTTACAGCTTATTTAGCCTTCTCCTGTGAAACTCTGTATTGCCTGTGATGTAACCTATGTGATCGACTCCATTACAGTATTGTCTTTTGGGGGCATTTCTATGTGTTAATTACTGTGTGGTCATGTTTTATATGCAGTGCCAGCAACAATAGAATTAAATAGAAAGCTGGGACTCTCTTGCCTCCTGGGTCCTCGCTCTTTGTTGAGGTCATTTTTTTTTCTCACAGGGAAACATATTTGTCCCTAAAGATTTTCTACTTCTTTGTACATTGCCTCACATCTGTTCTGATTTTTGTGAATGTCCCTCGAGGAATTTGCTGACACATATGTGAGTCCTTATATTGATACTGTTAATATCTTTTCTTATATATGAGGCATTGATTGCTGTTCTCTACTAATCAATTCAAAAACTGTGGTGAAGAAGTATCCGGAAATGCACAGGAAGAATCAACAGTTTCTGGTGAGGTGCACGTCAGATTACGGCATAGAGTTTCAGAAGGTTTTGCAGTTATAGCTCTGTGGTAAATTTACCACAGAGCTATAAATCCCCGGTTAGGGTTACTCTGCAATATAAAGAGCTTTGAGGTGACGTTTGTTGAGATTTGGTGCCGTTTAAATAAAATAAAATAGAAGAATTGAACTGGGCTTTACAAATGTATACAAAAAGTTAATTACATTATATGTACATCAATGGCACTGACATTTAATTTTCAAATATCATACAGTACACGGCTATCGTGACACCTCTAACTTGACATATCTCCTCAGTATTGTAGCTTTTATCAGACTAGCATGCTTTAACCCGGAGCCAGCAGCTTCTCATGGTTAAATAGCAAAAGCTAGATGGACACATTGCTAATTAGCATATGATTTTAATGCATTTACCTAATGCTATTATTCAGCGTATATTTGCTGAAAGGCTGTTTACACCGATACAAAACAGACCCTGAGTTAAACTGTGTATATAACTACAAAGTAGTGCCCCTGAAGGCTGCAGCAATCAAGCCTTCCCCTCATTTCTCCATCATGGCCATAAAACACTTGCTCTAGTTTGGTGTTTGAGTAGACTCATGCCGGGAGTGGCTACACCTTTATGTCACCTCTTTGTGACTAAAGAAGAGACTAATGGAGGTGGCAGCAGATTGTTAACAAGACCCTGGATGTTTTCTTAGCTGTGATTTTGAAATTTGTAACTGCTCTTGTTACCTTTCAGGATCATATCATTGTTTTTTGCGTGTGAAGTGTGTTTAAAAACACATAAAATGCTTAATAATTATGATCAGAGAGCCCAAAGTGCTGATTGCAAAGTGTTGCCAATTAACCTGCAATCGCTTTATAAAATGTCACAGTGACTTCCTCTGTACCTGCTGGTGTTTCTTTGGGTCACGTTTTTAATTAAATTGAGATAAGGGCAACCGGCAGATGTCGATGCAGTGTTGAGTGGTGCAAAGTGAGACTTCAGAGCAACCTTTCTAGCTCACAAAAACAGAAGATATTTATATGCATCTCACCACCCCCTCTTATTTGTAACACATACTGCTTGCATCCAACAAGCTACACGTTATTGTGTTATTGGTGCTCACAAGCACCTTGAGGTGAATTCAGCATCCTGCCAGCATGAAGAGTAGGACTCCGACTATCATGGCAACTAATTCAAATGCCCACTCTTGAATAATCTGAAAGACAACGTCTCTGCCAGAAGAATTAGTTCAGCTGGCTTCTTCAGCTCTGTCATGATACTGTGGTGTAGATCAAAGCTCTTGGCAAATAGCATTTCCTCTATTATCAGCTAAAAAGTCCCGTATTTGGAAGAATGTGTCTCTTGTCGGCTCGTGTATGCCAGTTTAAAGACTTTCTGAGCACAGTATCAGTGCCTGTAAGCTAATATCACGGTGTTGGAAGCAAAAATTAATGTGGTCATCTCTGACAAATTGCTTGCACGCATTATTTGATAGAGCAAAAAAACCCAAAACCCTGAAATTTCACAATGTTCCAAGAGAAAAACCTTTGGACAAAATTTTTTTGATCCAAGCTATTGAGGTCCATCCGTGGGAACATTGATTTTTCTTTTAATATTCAGCCATTAGCGATTCTGCTCGTATTGAAACGAGTTGTTTGAAGGGAGAGAGGGTAATACTCAGCGTCATCACAGCTGATTATTATGTCTGAGGCACAGAGTAGAGGAAAAGAGGGGCGTGCATGTGATTCAGGTGTGCACAAACTCCACTTCTATGTGTCTGAAGTCTTTGTTTTGCAGTGTGTAATCAACATGTCAGAAACATGTCAGCACTATGGAGCTGACAGGAAGCTGCTGTGCGTTACCCTCCCATAAACGTTGTACAACCTCATTTCTACTTTAAAAGCATTATCCTGTAATTTCTGGAAAAGTGTAGTAATTTGTGTTATCAGCCTCCTACAGTTGGAAATTTAAAAAAAATCTGCTTTTTCTGTGATAATGACTGTGAAATCTCACTTCTCCTAGTTTGTAGCATAGCGGGTACTCTTTTCTTTTCCCATATTCACTCACTACAGTATGTACAATGGCGGCGAACCTCAGGAGTCTCCTAGCAGCTGGATGTGGTACAAACCCTCATATCTGTGAGCGCATTGTTGTACACAGGAGGATAATGTTGCAAACACGAGCCTGCTGCCTCACCAGGATACCCCATTAAAGTCTTTTCTGTTGAACAGACCCAAGAAGGTTTTTTTTTTTCCTGCCAGCTCTCGAGGAGCCAGCTTCTTATTGAGTCTTGTTTTCCTGCTAATCATTGGGGTGCGAGGAGAGCTAAATGGCAGATAGAGGAGGGTGGCACTGCACTGCAGGAAAAAGCAGCAAACGCAGGCTTTATTAAGGAAGTTATTATCTGTTGGTGAGAAACTCCAGACAGACGGTAATTGGATTTATCAAAGAGTTGTTCTTAAGATGAAGTCTGTGACCCGCACCTATCGAAACGGTTCAACCTGTGTCTCTTAAGTCAGTGACAGAACAGGGGAAAAGCTGAAGAGGGACTGTGTGGGAGCAAATCACAAACAAATGCTGTAAACAGTAATGCCAGATTCATTCATCCGCACATCGACACAGTTGCTATGGAGCTAGGCTTTTACCCAAAGTTGCATCGGGCCTTAAGATTTGCAGGTAGCCTTTTGGAATGAGTTATTCCTCCAGCGAACCTAAATGAATCAGCTCAGCGGGGATCGCGGCTGACTGAAAGTTGCAGTCTCTGTTATCTGCAGCTGTAGGCGTTCAGCTTCTGCCTGTCTGTGCCTGTTTCAAACTTCGGCTTTATCAATGCGTCTGTCTCTCATCGAGGGTAAGCTTTGCTTCACTCGCTCTGAGCGCTTTGTTGTTTTTAAAGCGGGAAACGCTAGGGAAAAAAATGGAGAAGAGGCAAATCACGCTTTCGGCGAGGGCGAAGATGGCGATGATGTTGGATCGCAGTTGTGTTTTGTCTTCATATACAGATGAAAGACGCTGACCTCTGCTCCGCAGCACACGAGCCCGCACCGTCTGCTGAAGACAATACTGTACGCACACGTAAACAGACCAGCATCTCTAACATAAGATTTAGTGAAATCTGCATGCACACGCACTGCTTCCCTCATAATAATGATAACGTTTTGGAGTTCCTGCTGCTTTATGTAAGTGCAATGCAATCATCTAGCTTAAAGACCTGTGGCTTTGAAACCACTTGAGGCAGCTCGATATTTTTATAATGCCAAAATACAATGTAATTTCAGCAGCGTGCAGATCTGTTGTTGCTAACTAACTAAATGCAGTTCCATAGAGCAATCGATAAAAGGCTTAAATTAAGCCGGGAATCCCTGGGTACCGAATGCTTTTCAGATATACGGTTTTTGTTTGAAGTATTGACTGAGTGAGCTCTCTTTTTAAATAATGATCACTTCTGACAGGTGCTCAAGTGATTCGGGGTGGAAATAGAAACACCAAAGAAGAAGTTGTGTCACTACTGTTTTTGTTGTGGGTTTATTTTTCGGGTTTATTTTTCGAGGGAACAGTCGAATACAAACACTCTTTGAACCAAAGCAGTTTTAAAATCACGTTAAGCTTACACATTTAGAGTCTCAGGAGAGAAAGTGTTGCTGTAGCGGAAGGAATCCACAGATACAGGGATGTGAAAATGCATTTGCCCCCTTCGTGATTTCTTAGTGTTGTTAGTTTTGGGGGGTTTTTTTGTATATTTTTCACACTTATATATATATCTGAGCAAACAAATGTTAATATTGGTCAAAGATAAATACACTGTATTTACTCAAGTTAAGTGCAGTTTTTAAATGATGATTTCATTTATTAAGGGGAAAAAACTATCCAAACCTACCTGTCCCAAGAGGGTTAGATTTACTCCCGAGAGCTCATCGACTCATCCAGGAGGTCACAAACAGAACCCAGAATAACATTCAAAGAACTGCAGGCCTCACTCGCCTCTGCTACAGTCAGAGTTAACGATTGAACAATAAGAATGAGAGAGAGAGAAAGAAAGGGTTGTCTTACATTTGCCCAAAAACACTAAAAAACAAAATGAAGTTTTTGGAGTGGCTTAGTCAGAGTTTGGTTGAGATGCTTTGGCATGACCTTAAGTAGGCCGTTCATTCTCAAACTCTCCAGTGTGGCTGAATTAAAATAATTCTGCAAAGAAGAGTGGGCCAAAATTCTCCACAGTGATGTGAAAAACCCGTTGCCAGTATTCACAAACGCTTTACTGCAGTCGTTGCTGCCAGTAGTAGCACAATCGGTTATTAGGTTTAGGAGGCAATTATTTTTTTCACACAGGGCCAGGGAGGTTTGCATATTTTTTCCCCCCTTAATAGATGAAATCGTCATTTTAAAAACTGCATTTTATATTTACTTGGGTTATCTTCATCTAATATGAAAATTATTTGGAACTCAACTAAATTAGTTGGATATACCAGAGTGCAGTACACTCTGGTAGCATCTCACTGTGCTTGTAGGCACATTTTTGCAAATCTGAGGTTTGCATTGCAACACGAGGATCCAGAAACTCTGTTTGAAACCAGCCGTAGTTGATCAAAAACAAGGACGATTTAGCTCCAGCATAAACGGGCATAGTTGTAAAAGTCGTGCACTGATCGTACGCAGAGCTTTGCGGACTGTTACGTTCATACTATATCTGTTTAGTGTCATCTGGGCCACTGTCAAAAATATGTGGAACAACCAGTTTGTAGGCTACTCGGCAAGCAACGGAGTGGAGCAAAGGTATAACACACAAAGAGCTGAGGTGAAACTCTGTGTATAAAAACAATGAAAATTGTCCACTGAAGGTACTCTCTGTGCTGTTCATGATGTTTTTAGGATCTCAGATGTTCTTTCACGCTTCACTCTCTGCTCTCACTGCCTTTCCTGTTCCGGCCCACTCTTCAACCAATCAGCATTTGACCCATGCAGCCACACCGAGCCTACGTGCTGCTGGTTCTTTGAAGAACTGAACACAAGCACCCCTGTATTCCTTCACCTTGTGTAGCTAAGTACCTACACAAACAGACACGGGACCATGAATCCAGCATAACACATCAAATGTTTCCAGAAACACATTTCGGTGTGACCATGTGGCACCACTGTGGGTCCTGAGTTTGAACCTGGGCCATTCTGGGTGGAGTTTGCATGCTCTCCTCAGGAAATCTGGTTTGTCTCGCCATTGAAAAAACACATTAGATTAATGTCCCCCATTTTGGAACAGGAAAAATGTGATTTGAAGTTAAACTTCCTGTTTAAATAAGGGGGAAAACTACTTTTCTAATGAGGTGGAAAGTTTGTAAATAGTAAGGTACTCCATTTGGGCCAGCAATGAAATTTAGGAACAGGCAGCCCTCTTCAAGCATTTGTCCAATCAGGTGAAACTGCCTGTTTGTGTGTGTAGATGATGGAGAGCACTTACAATCATCTGTTGTGATGCTATCTAGTGGCATGCCTGTGAAGTGTTGAATGATGGGAAACATCTTTGTCCAAAAATAGCTGGATACACCTGTCACGGCTGTTCTATCTTGCCTATTAGTCCTTAAATGATAAGTATAAAATATGCCACAGAAAGGAGCGAGCAGCTGGACTTTTAGTTGAGCCTCATTGGCCATAGCAGGTCCACTGTCTGTATTATTTTGGCACTTCTTAGAAGCTCTACTACCTAAGTTACTAGACTGGAGTTTACATTAGCTGCTGCTCATTAAACACAGTTTAAAAAAACTACACCTCCCTTAGATAAATACTCAAGTCTGACAAACACACAAAGCTCCCAACAGCTTTCTTCGGAAATTTCTCCTCATAAACCTTTTGCAGCATTCAACACAGCAACAGTTGCTCTTCTGTCAAACTCTTCCGTTGTCCCATAAATGCCCAGGGCTGTGTTTGTTTCTTTCCTACTGTACGCTACATTTACCATCTGACAGTTTATTTGTGTGTCTGATTTCTGATTGTGTAATTCCACCCAAATATTTCAGAATCATATTGCTGAAGCATTCAGTAAGATTTCAACTTACCGATCGCTGTTGACTGCCAGTTATACATGGAGTCAAGTAAACTGTGGTTTTCATTTCCCAAAAGCCCCGAGCCAGCATAAATTATTATTTGAAGTTGCACATGTGCCGCGTGAGAATGGAAACTCCTGATAGGCGTAGCATTTGTAAAGAACGAGCTTAAATCCTTCCCAAAGGACAAAGAAAAGGGAGTGATTATGGAGAGATGGAAGAAGAAGACTGATGATACAAGTGGAAAAGCAGCTTTTATTTTATCCCACTCAGAAGGGGTTAGTCATGACGTGTAAACTCTGAAAGGCTGACTAAAGACTGCAGGGAATAGCCAGACAGTTGTGGAGCTACAAGGAGAAAAAGTGATGGCCACCAAAAAAGTTAAAAAAGCTTCCTTAATAGCTCTGCAGTGGCAAAACAGTTTATATCTGTCGATTTAAAGCGGTTATTCGACTGTTGGCAGATAGCTTCATTACAACCTGATCTGTGGCATAAGGTCTGTTTTCATCTTTTTCTATTGCCCCCCTCAGTGATTAGTAGGGTCCTGTGGTTCAGCACAACAGCATGTTGCATCTGCGTGTGTCCTCCAGTATGATGATTTTCTTTTCGCTGGCAGACAACAAGCTTTTACGGAAAAGTTGAAAAGAATAAAGATATCCATTGTTCAGGGGACCAGCTCTGAGACGAGAGCTTTTCAAAGAGCTGGTTTTCATTTGAACATCAAGAGAAAAGAGAGCCGCCCCCCCGCTTTTATTCAGTATGTCACAGAGAGATTGTAGCTGCGTCACAACATTGACGTTGAAGTCTTTAATGTGTTATCTGGCTATGCTATCCAAACAGGCCTGATATAGAGCTCAGATGGTCATGGCATTTAGCCTTTGCCCATATTTTTGTGGCAGAGATATTCAAATATACTTTACAGGTATTACATAAATGGAAATGTAAAGAGTAAAAAAAAAGAAAAACCCTTTATGTCATTTTAGCTGCTGCACTGGACTGTAATAATGTTTTAATGATGCACCGTGTTTATATTTTTGCATAAATTTGCAGAGTAAATGATCATCTGTAAGCTTTCTGATGTTTCCATTTTAATGTAGCTGCTCTTTAATCCTGTTGAATTAAATGCCTTCTTTTCCAGGATTCAAACTGAGACGCTGCCCGAGTGAAGCGTGCTACCGTTTCTTTTTGACATGTTTAGTTTGACTTCTCAACCCGTAATTGCCTTTTTAAGAGTAAAGAACTTCCGTCTATGATCTTCTGCATAAATTCATTCATGTATGCATCTCTGACACATTTAAAAATGGAAGTAAATAGAAGAAAAACTGGGTTGTTTTTTTTTATCAGCGAAGTGTGCGTCAGGTTTGTAGATTAGATTCTAGCTCTGCTTGTTTTTGGGGGGTTTTTTGCTTTGATTTTGGCTGTTAGTTTCTGCTTATTACAAATCAAATTTCAAATACAACTCAGGGTAGATTGAAATACAGGCAAACTTTTATTGTAGCCATCCAGTTCTTCCTCATCTGTAAGCGTTTACAGTAGATGTGTGTGGTTTGAGGTCTGTCACATTTGGGTGACAGGATCCCGATGGTGCCATTGTTCGTCAGCCTCAGCCTCAAATGAGCTACACATAGGGTTTTTTTTTTTTTTTTCTTCAAACATTTGGTGAACATCTGGAAAACTAATATCACAGTTATTATAATAATAAATTAATTTTGTTGTAAAGACTGCTGACATGGAGATCAAAAATCCAATTTGATGCAAGAAATATTGTCTCCAATTTACATCAGATGTTTTTTATGCCATTAATTAATAATAATGCTAAAAAGTGATATTGCCCAATGATGTGTTGACCTCAGTGAAACACAGAGAAGGGGTGAGTCAGTGGGGTAGCTGTGGTTTATCGTGAAGGGGGCCTCCTGGTGTTTTGAAAGTGGGACTCAATACCCGGGGCCTCATTGGTGGCTGGGACCATTGCAAACCTGGAATGAAAAGTTTGTTTTTATTTACATTTTCTTAATTTTTTCCCCCCCAAGTAATTATTGAGAAATAAACAGTCTGAATATATCAGTTGAGCATCTGAATTTTGATCCCAAAAACCAGTGAAGGCTGTCTGATGATACTTTCACCCCTTACAAACGATGCACAATGGTTTAGTCTACCTAGATGATGAGTCATGTAAGTTACTTTTAATGTGCACCTCATCATAAAGGGAAGACAGAAAGGAGACTGAGAGAAAGCAAACTGGGATGTCAGCTGTTAAAAACCACTCTCAAAAGCAAGAGGAGAAAACCACAACTGACAGATTAAGAATGGTTTAGCTATCAGCAGTTGTTAAGGGAAGTGAGCCAATGCAGATGTGGCACTTTATCTATCAAAATCAATAGCACAGCTTTACACTGTGACCCTGTTACAAGCATGACCCTTAATATCATAAACGCCAGAGAGTGAAGCAGCGAGTCACTCTCCAGATCATGTGACACGAGGTGATAAAAGTTATTCCAAGCAGTTCTTTGTACTACAACATTCAACTGAAATTATAGCAGCACTAACATAAAGTTGCTTTAATCTTTTTTGCATATTGGACCAGTGAGGCTGTGGGTATTTTGAGGAAGCCGATGCAGTTAGGCCAATGAAATCACATCTCAATCAATAAAAATAATGTAGGAAGTCACTTAAATGGCAATAATGTTTTGGTTCTAATGAGACATTGTCAGCCAACATGCCAACATACCTGTGTACACTCTAGCTTTCATTTTCAGGTATTACTAATCTATCTACCCATGTCCAGCTCCTTTCCTGGTCTTGGATTTCTGGAGGCAGCAGTCTTAGTAGGGAAACCCAGATCTCCCTTGCTCTGGGAACCTCCTCCAGCTCTTCTGGGGTGGGGACACTGAAGGATTTCCAAGCCAGCCAAGAGATATAATCTCATGTGTGTTCTGGGTGTGCCCTGGGCCTCTTCCCAGTAGGGCAAGCCCAGACTCCATCATCCAGGAGATGCCCAAACCACCCCACCTTGCTCTTTTTGATGTGGAGGAGTAGCGGCTCTATTCTGAGTCTCTCTCCTCATTCTTAAAGTACTACCCCGAGCTCATTACCACAGTTAAGAGTAAGAAAGTGACACTTTCACTTTCATGCTTGGATCTTGCTTTACGACTACAGATCGGTACAACACCCACGTTGCTGCTGATCCTGCATAAATCTGTCTGTCAGTCTCCCGCTCCACTCTCCCCACAGTCGTGCACAAGGCCTCGATGGAGATTTCTCCACTTGGTGGAGCACCTCATCCTAGACTCGGGAGTGCATACTCCACCCTTTTCTACCTCCAAACCATGGCCTCAGAATTGGAGGTGCTAACTGACACTTTACCACCCCAGTGAGAGCTGGAGATCACCATGTGACAGTGCCAAAAATAACCGCATCATCGGCAAAAAGCAGAGATGAGATCCCAAGGCCTTCAAAGAGGACACCCTCCACCATCGGGCCAAGCCTTAAAAACACATTACTAAATCACTGATTATATCCACAAGAACATTAGACTACCATATATGATATCTCTAAGTTTTGGGTTCAGTAACATCCCAAAACACTAGAAATACTGGCTGTTATCATAAACCTAATTTAATTAATGCATTTTAACATACTCTTTACACATTATCTTCATTTATTATGAAATGCATTGATGAGCTGGTTTACCTCTGATGTGCTGTAGCACCAAAGTGTGAGGCTGTGAGCAGGTAAAGGGGGCTAATGTCAATCCTGTATCCTTCACTCTTGTAGAAGTTTGTCTTTGTAGCTGTTAGCGAGCAAGAAGATGTGATTGAGGTTGATGGAAGTCAAAAGGCGAAGGAAAATGAGGGAACTCCTGAGGGTGATGGGAAAGAAGACTTTTATTCAGTGCACTGTGTGATCACTTTATTGTGATCTGCTCAAACAAACCTTGCAGGTTGTTGTATACGGATGTCAGCACAATTATTTCGTCATTAAAAAAAAAAAAGAAAGAAAGAAGGGAACGAGACCCCTGATTGTGAATACCTTGAAGAGCAAAGAGGCTCCTCCTGCGCTGAAACTGATTTTTGAAATGGACCAAGTGTCCAAATAATGTCTGGCCACCTGCCAAAGTGGTGGGTAGAGAGATTTTTTTATAACAGTGCTTTGTAGGAGGTGTTAATTTCTCACTCTGCATCACATTATGGCCATTTAATAATCAACTATCATTTGTTTTAGCTGTACTCAGTTAAAATATTGTTCTCTTAAAAGTGCTCATGATGCACGCTGGCCCTCAGATGTTGCATTAATTGATTTTTCTTGTTCTAATCTGCATTTTATTTATCCATTTACTCTCTTACTGCTGTCTTCAGTTTTAGGGTTTTTACCTTTACACTGTAAAGCACCTTGAGGCGACTGTTGTTGTGATTTGGTGCTATATGAAAAGATATGTTTAAATGAATGAGGCTTTCTTTCATGTTGCACACGGGGAAGAAAATACAGACATGACCAGTTTCCTAACCGTGGATGAGAATAGGGTGCAGCTGCTTGTGCAGCTTGCAGGTAGATTACAGCACTTTGTCAGTAGTGCTGCTGCTGCGCCTTCTCATCACCTCTCCACCCTCGTGGCCCTGTCTGAGAGGCTGAAGAGAACACACTGCTGAACAGAAACGCTTATAAAAAGGATCCGCTATAAAGTTTGCAGTGTTATTGGCCAATAGTAGAAGGTTGTAAAGTGTCTTTTTGCAGTATGTTGAAATGGGCTTCAGGAAGCAGAGGTGCTGACTCAGCTCTACCAGCTCCTTCTCACTGCTCTTAACCAGAATAACAGAAGTTAATGACTGACGGAAAGATTTTTCTCGCTGTCCAAAATTAAATTCCTGTATTTACATCATGTTAGAATCTCATATGTTCGTATATAAAGAGTCTTAAAGCAGTTTTCGGGCAAAATGACAAGGGCGCGTTAGTAGATGTTTGTTTTTACGACGTATTACGCAATCTGATTTTTATTTTTTCTTTCATACAATAATACTACCACTCATCCCTGAAGTTTAAGTGTCTGTATCTGACCTGGATAACCCAGGCCCCCAAAGTAAAACAGTGCAAAGGGAGATCGAAAGTGGCAAGAATAGGACTTTTCCCTATAAGTGGTTAAAAATCTGAAGCCTGAAAATCACATCATTTAAAAAAAAAAAAAAAAAAAACAAAAAAAAAAACAGTAAAAAAAAA
>VUQG01003087.1:0-14998 GCA_015106755.1 Etia nguti
CTGTAATCTGACATGGCTAATCTCGTCTCTCTGTCTTCAGGACTGGCAAACTACCTGGGTCTTTCCAGCCAATTAGAGCCCATCTGCACAGCACACACCATGCAGGCCAGGCTGAAGCCAGCCTCTGTAGGGAACCAGCCAGCCTAGTCAGGCTGCTGAAGGGCTCAGTGGTGGCTAAGGCTGTCTGGTCTGGGCCCAAAATATCTGCTTCCATAACTGCCCATCTGCCCGTGGCTTGGCCTGGTACACTTTCATCCCCTGCTGCCCCCAAAATTTGTGATACTCGGCAGGCTTGCTGCCAATTAAAGCACTTATTGCCATACAGTTGTTAGGCAGTTGCCAAAGCAATGATTTATCACTGGGTTAAGTGGCCTACTATTGCACCAAAGTTTGTCCTTTTTCATTATGCCTATTGCACAGCATTGGCACAGAAAAAGGTTATTAATTAGTATAAATATTTAAACAAATGACACAAACTATATTAGATTGGCCCACTCTCAGTCAATGACTTATCCATGTATGTACGGTATGATATATCATCTCATTTTTTCCTAAACTTTGTTTTCTTTTTTTGCAAATTAAGTTTATTTTATTAATTATTGTTGTTATTAATCATTATTTATTTATAATTTATTTTTAATTGAAATGTTAATAATACATACATTTCCAACTACTTGCAGAGTGGTAAATAAAACGAAACAAGCCTTCTAACAGCTTGGTTTCTCATCAAGCCGGTCTCACTTAATCACCTTAGCTAAATTAGTTTGAAATTAGCCCTCTTTCTGACTCCCCGTTCTCCATCTTTCCCCTCCTTTCCTCCCCCTTTCCTCCCCAGTCGTTTTCACAGCTTTGTGGATTAGACAGATTACCCGTCTGAAACTCTGTTTTTGTTTCTTTTCTTTTTTTTCTTTCTCCCTCTGTCTCTGTTCTAGTCCTTCTATCTTTCCGGATGTTCATCCAGAATGCACATTTGTGTATAACACAACAAGCGGAGTCATTTAAAAGTTAACACTGTTTACCTCTTGCCCTATACTGGACCAGGGCCCAGTCTCTCAGAAACAACTGAGGTAAATCCAGAACCTAGTAATGAGATTAGAAATTACTGTCAGATGGACATACAGCATGAAAGTCCATGATGCTGTTTTGAGTGAGCATTATTGACGCTAATACGGGAATACAGCAACACGTACTGCAAATGTAACCTTGTGACTCTCATGGGCCAAAAGTCTGTTGTCTGATGACTGCATTATTACTAATGAGAAAACTGAAAATGAAAATAAACAAGCCTTGGTTTTTAATGTATTTAAACGAATTTAAAGGGAAACGATACCACGCCTGTTTGCAAAAAAACAATTAAATTGGTTAATCAATAAATGAGGAGTCATCAATAACTGATATGAGTCACATGTTCCGAACAGGCTTGATCTTGTCAAATGTCAAAGCTGTTGACTTGCTGCTGATTGCAAAAGACAAAACAACAGACACACAAACCCCAAATCTGGACACGTCATCTAGGTACCTGGTGATGTAGGCAACATTTCTAATGCTATTTGTAAATTAAAATAAATATTAATTAATTAATTATAAAAATAATTGAAGATTATTAGAGTAGCCTAATTGCATTAATTGCAGCTAGGGCTTTAATTGATTATCTATACATATTACTTTTGAACCCTAAAGACCAGGAAGCACTCCTTTTATCACAGTTGTATTTGTGTTCGTGTCCTCCTCGGCCTTCAGTGAAAAGGTTCCTTTCTCTGCTTAGGATACCTTTGCGCATGTTGACGTGCAACAAGTCAAATACCTTTAGTACAAACTGCGTAAATTTCGTGCCAGGGATCACCGGCAGCCTACAGCTGTGCATGTGCTACCACTTGCCGGATGACACATCATTTCCTGCGTCAAGAAGCAGATCAGGCCGTTTGCGCAAATCAGAGTAGGGTATAGGTGAAGGGGGGTCATGCTTATGCTTTCACTTTCACTTTAAGGCTCCATTGATTAACCCGAGAGGCTGCATTCGGTTAAACGATTAAAAAAAGAAGAAAAAGAAACAGAAAGGCACCCCAAGTAACTTTGCAAAAGAAACACGACAGGCACCCTCGAGCACCTCGCCATGGCATTTAAGTACCCGGCAGCCCGAAGAGACGACAGTAAGGTCAGTGTCAAAGTTCTGCGGTGTGCTTTTTTTTTTCTCCTTTTTTCTCTTGGTCTGTTTGTCATTCGACGAAATGCTGTGGTGTAAGCCCACGAGCAGGAAAAGCGATACCAGGAAGAGAAAATGCACGTATGCTTGGAGGGACAGAAAGGCAAATGGCGAATGGTCGAGGAAACAAAAACAAAACTTTACTGCGGTGTGTAAAGTCCGAAAAGTATATTATATTCTGTTGCTTTCTTTTGTCATTTCTCGTATTAGCCGGCGCATTGGAGGTAAAGTAACGCCCACATGATTGAAAAAGGAAAAAACCCCAATGTCCCTGGGGCCGTGGGTGGAAATTAGCTATCAGCTAAATCTGCCCATCTCTTCTCTTAGGAGATTTTTTTTTTTTTTTTTTGTACACGCTTCCTGCCAAATAAATAAAGACAAATACAAACTAGTTCTTGTTCATAATGGCCATTAATTTAGCTCCAAGTACCAAAGTGGCTTTGTATGTTTAGTGAATCATGCAAACGTTGCTTTTAAAGCCACATTGCACTCAATTATAATTCCATATCGATTTTAGTTAGTGATCCTTTAATACAAGAAAGGTCATTCCAAATGCTACCAAATGTTTATTTCTCGCAGCTTCCCCAGCTGTATTTACAGCCCTGGGTATGTCTTCATTGTGCATAAAAGTAAAAGTGAAGCAAAAGTGCATCCTCCAGTGCATGCAGCTGACTTGCAGTGGCATTCAATCATTAAACTCAAGTCAACATAGGCTGTATACACAAGGGTAGAACACCAAGAGATATGCATGGCCTGGTACAGCAGTTGCAAACAAGCGTAACAGAAAGCAAACGTCCGAAATGAAATGAAAACATCTATCAGATGAAAGGTGCACTTGCAAAGATGAACAGAGGTGACGTAGCCAAAAACGGACAGCCTGAGTAAAATTAGATGAAGCGCTGTGGCTGAATATGTTTGGAAATTGCTTAGTTACTTGTAACTAAATAAATAAAATACTGCAGCTATAACATTTTCAACTTTACACTTTAGGATGGTGAGTTATGACATCTGGCTAATACTAAACATGTATGCATGCATGCATTGATGGTTTGACGCTAAACTTAATGTGATACAAATTTGTTTTGTATAGGTGTTTGAGTATAAATAAAAATGACCGGTCCTTCCTAATATTTGGAAATTTACCACTCTATAATCCACAAATGTTTAAAAGCATGACCAGCCGATCCATACCTGTGCAGACGTAGAGGTTGTCTTTAATCTTAGGATGTCTCGCACTGCCTCAGGGATCATTCTAAGCTTTATGAGATGTAGGTTTACTACTGTGTTTCGCATGATCTGAACTGGGATGAAGGCAGATAGTTAAAAAGCCAGTCAGACTGTCTTTCCAGGAGGACATTAAGTTGGTTGCTCTCAGTGAAAAACTGTCAACACTCAGTAAAGAGAGATAGAAAGAAAGGAACGCTTAAAGAAGGAGCGATAGAAAGAGAAGCACGCTTAAAGTGGAGATAGAAAGAAAGGCATGCTTAAAGAAGTAGAGACAGAAAGACGAGCAGAGTGGGCCAATAATGGTGCCTAAATGTTAATGTGGTGAGGATTAACCAGTTCTTTGTTGTATGCTAATTTTTCTCCGACGTAAGTCTCACACTAACAGTACGGCATTCGAGAACGTGAAAGATGGCAGTACTTGAAACATCCGCTCTAAGCAAAACATTTCACACTGGTTGATCTCAGGCTACTGGTGGTGAATTCATATTGATAAAACACGTACTTGGAAATTGCGTAGGTTGTGGGCAAAAGCTGTTTTGCAATGTCACATTTAGAGTTTGGTCAAATTTCCCTCTTAATTCTTGGGAGCCAGTCAGTGGGAGTACATCCCACATGTAGAGTCCGTGTAACAATCTGATGCCAGATGTCTCTTTTGTGTAATGTGAGATGCCAAGAGAAGAGATGCCTTGTGACTGAAGTGAAAAATTTAGTTTTGCATCCTGCTATCGATGTCCTGTCATAGATTTGGACCAGGAGTTGGCTGTAGATGTTAACAAATATATATAACACCACCACAACGATACTCTATTTTAAAAGCTTGGTATGTCTGTTGAATTAAAACTACCTAAAAAATAACTAACAGTGCGTTTCAATATCTACATTTGTATAGAAAATTTTGCATAAAATGATTCCAATCTATGGCGAAATTTTTTTTTTTTCCCCACCAAATGTCCTTGATGTGTGCCATAAACTTGTACTGAAATTTGTTTTTCATCACAAGTCAAAGGCGATGTGGACAACGGGCTGTGCTTTAAGGTTGAAGTGGAAAATGTGACGGACCTTATTTCTTTGAAGTGTTAATAGTTGTTTTCGTTGACAGAAAACTACTGGAACATTAATTTTTATTTGGATTACTGGAAATTGGCACCTCAAATGGACATTATGGAAATGTGTATGTGTGGGTGTTTGTGGTTTAAGAGAACTTGCAGTAACTCCATTCTGCTCACTGGTGCATCAAGGTCGGCCTATCAAAAGTGCCTGGAGTAGTAATCCACATTCCAGTGCTGATAGGCATCAAGTTGACGAGCCAAAAAATTTCTGATACAGTTGACAGTTATGAAATAAGATGCGCCGCAGTTCCAGAGAAAAATGCTTTTCAAAGGAAGTATTAATGAGACAATCCTTTCTGTCAAGAAAATCAGGTTTGAATGCCAAAGATGAGACGCGCTCTTTGTTTGTGTTTGTGTGTTTGTTCCGGTTTATTCCTGTTTGTTCATGTTTAGCTTCTCCATGCATCTTTGCAACAGGTGGATGACTACCATGGAACTAAAATCAGCAATCCCTATGCATGGCTGGAAGACCCTGATGGTGCAGAAACAATGGTACATGATGATTTTTTTTGAAGAATGCTACAGTTGGCTCTTTACCCCCAAAAAACCCCATCTGCATTTCATCCCTTGTCATGTCGCTTTTGTTACGCAGGCCTTTGTTGAGGAGCAGAACAAACTGACTATGCCGTACCTGGAGCAGTGTGCCGTCCGGGCACAGTTCCATCTGCGGCTGACTGAGGTCTATAATTATCCTAAGTACAGTTGCCCTTACAAAAGGGGGAAGAGGTAATAGCTGAATTTTAATTAACCGTTATCAACAGTTATACTTAAAGGGACAAGCTTGAAATGCAGGGCTTAAATCACAACAATGCTTTCCCTCACTGTAGTTTCTTGTCTTTTTTCAGATATTTCTACTTTCACAACAAAGGGCTTCAGAACCAGGATGTGCTGTATGTGCAGGACTCTCTCGATGCACCTGCAACTGTATTTTTTGATCCGAATAAGCTTTCTGAAGATGGAACTGTGGCACTGAAAAGTTAGCCAAGTTGTAGAACTTGTTATCGATCACAGACATACAGGCAGTAGAAATGGAATGATACTAGATTTGCACTGCTAACTTCTTTTCTCTCTTTCATCTCCCTTTCCATTTAGTGGGACGACTGTCAGAGGAGTGTGAATATTTTGCTTATGGTCTGAGTAGCAGTGGCTCAGACTGGGTAACAGTGCATTTCATGAAGGGCGATGACCTCAGCCCACTGCCTGATGTTCTGGAAAGGGTTAAATTCAGCTGCTTGGCCTGGACTCATGATGCAAAGGGCATCTTTTATAACTGTTACCCACGCCAGGAAGGAAAAACAGATGGTTAGGACGAGATATTGTGCTAATAAACTTACACTGCACAGAAACAACACATTTAACTAATCTAGTTTGAAATGTATTTAGTATTTAACTACTCTGTATTTCGCTGAAGGCACTGAGACCACCAGCAACATGAATCAGAAGCTCTACTACCATGTTATTGGCACCAGCCAGTCAGAAGACATTCTGGTAGCAGAGTTCCCTGACCATCCCAAGTGGCACAGTGCAGTAACCGTAAGTCTATGGTTATCTTGAATCATTAGTGCCCTACCTGGGGAGGCTCGAGCAGATGTGTTACCCCCAATGAGTTGGGGTCTGCTAATGGTTTGTTCCTGTTTTAAAAGGAAGAAACCCATTAGGCCATTACAGTGCTTGCTCTAGGGAGTTGACGCTCTGGTCAAAAAAGAGAAGAATTGGATTGTTACTGAAATTAAATTAGTTTTCTGCAAACTACATGAACCTAATATTGGAAATTGCATTGGATTATAACATCTTTTGTCCATTTTGGTATTTTAAAAGGATTAAAGACCCAGCTAGCTGGGTTTTATATGAGTGCGTCTTTTAAGGGGATTCTCAGAACAAAGATTAAACTTTTATGGCAAAGCCTACAATAGCATGATCACGTCAGCTGCTTCTCAAATTCTCTTTCCCCTCCCCGTGTTGACTCTTTTTTTTTTTTTCTTTTTTTCTTTTTTAAAATTCCTCTTCCCAGATATCAGATGACGGCAGATATGCCGTTTTGTCGATCACTGAAGGCTGTGAGCCTGTCAACCAGCTGTGGTACTGCGACCTACAGCAGCTCCCCGATGGCATAAAAGGTCTGTGTTCTTGCTGAACTCCCAACTCGAATCATTGCATAAACACAGTAACTTATGTGTCTTATTGAGATGTAGGATCACAGGTATATATTTGGTATTCTTATTGCATCACAGTGCAAAATGCTGATCTGGCCATGACAGGTAAATTGAAGTTCATGGTAGTTAGTTTCCTCCCAACTTTACCTCGTCAGCTAGTATTAATTTGTAAATTGCCACAAATTGGGAGTTATTTTGTTGGAGGACAACATCTAAAGTTTCATGAAAAAGTTTGTGAAAAGTTTCAGACTTGTATGCAGCATGCAAAGAACATTAAAAATGATTTAAATTGTAAAGAGTTGTCAGTCGTTGCTTGGGCAGTTTTGTAAAAAATACGCCAGCTTTGTCATTAAGACGTGCCAACGCAGGACCTTAACTAATGCTTGTGACTCAACTATTAGTGAAGCAAATGTTGAGATTTCGAAATTCACAATGTGGCCTGTTTTTAGTTGAGGAAAAGAAATCCTCCCACACATAAGTTATGAAATTTTCTACTGCAAGCCTGTTATGAAAACTTGTTATTGGTTTTTACAAGCCACTACAAATTAGGGTTTATAAGCTAATACTAGTTCCTAATACTCACTGCTAGTGATAAATATCAGTTTTGGGGTTTTTGACATTTTATTTATCTACTTCTGCAGGTCTGCTGCCGTGGGTCAAACTTGTGGACAACTTTGATGCTCAGTACTCTTATGTTACCAATGAGGGAACTGTGTTTACTTTCCGCTCCAACTTGGATGCGCCTCGATACTGTCTCATCAACATAGACATCGAGAAACCAGACAGACAGCACTGGACTACCCTCATACCGCAGCATGATAAAGATGTCCTGGGTGAGATAAAATGGAAATGTCATTAAAACATAAAGTAGTAGAGGCTGAATTATGTAGTGGCATGTAGTCTTAGTTCTCCACAAAAGAAATGTATTATCTGTAATGCAATGTCTGAGAGTTCATAAAAGCAAATTTGCTGCTAAACGCATGGCAGCATCTGAAACTCCAACAGTCTTTAGAAATGTGTGACGGGTTTATTCATGGAACTGTACTTCCACAATTCACCTCTTAAAATCTTGCAAAATAATTTTACGCCGAATTTCTGTCCCGATGTTTCGATGACGGTCCAGCCACAACAATCGGGAACTCGTATGTCTGTCTGTGGTTCAAAACCTTCGTCAGAGGGAACTCGGCTCAAAAAGTGAAACTTGGTCCATAAGCACTTTGTGTTGTAATTTTTTTCTTTTTTTTTTTTTCTTTGTGCGTGTCACTTGAATGACCGTAATTGTACTTGGAGATGAATGAAACATACACAAATGTCCATGTTACATTTGAGAAGTGTGAACAACACGTCACAACATTTTACTTTTGTTTTTTTTTGTTTTTTTTAATGAAATACACAGTCGTAAAAACACAGCCGTATAGCTCTTGGTGCACTGGGAAACTACATATGTTAAAGAAAGAGAAAAGAGGAACAATGTCAGTTGAAATTTTAACTTGGGCAGTACTGGACTGAGAAAAATAATAATGTGAATTCTATATTGTTAAAAGAAATTTAAATGACTGAGCAACTTTTTATGAAGGGCTTACAGTGTTGTATTAAACAACATAATGTTTCAGTCACTGTTAGCAGCTATTGAGTTAAACTGGCCCTAAAATGCCTTTTATAACTACATTCAGGTATTATTAACAGCAATGAAATTTTCATAAACTGACTATTCAGGGGGGTATTTAAAGTAATGTGTTACTAAATGAAACCAGTGATACTTATTTACTAGTGCAAGTTACTAATTCTTAAGTAATTACTGGCAATGGTATAGTGTTTTTTTTTTTTTCTTGGTTTCTGTTTTTTTTAATATTTTTAAATTGCTTTTTTTGCTTGCTGTTGCTTGGGTATAAAGTAACACACACTTGTTGCCATGGTGTCAAACAGTCATAGAAAAAATGCCATTCACATTAGGGATTGATAGTTTCATTTGATAGTATCTAGTCACTCAGGTTCACCAACCTGTTCAAGACAAAACTGATCTTCTCTGTAGTTTTCTAAGCTGATAACAGACGTTGTGGTCTCTGTTGCATTACACGCAATTTTTATTACAGCTTAATTATGTGCCCAACATCACAGTTTTTTTTTAATACCACAAACACTCCCAAATGGCACGTAATTGTGATCTTTGTACTGTGTATAGTATAATAGTGCTGGGATCAAATATAAAGTCACCGTTTCAACATTTTACTTGTCTTGGAAAGGACAACACTCTGAGGCAAAATGCCGTGCATGGAAATGTAGTTACCACATATAATGTACATAGATACTACCACAGCTATCTAACATCAAGTTAGGTGGTTCTCTGTAGGCTGTTGAGACAGGTACAGAACATGGATTTACAGTTTATTCCTGCAGTTATTATGCCCTTTGCACATGTAGTTATGCATCAATTAGAAAACCTTTAACTTTAAAACTATTTTATATATTCGTGTTTAGTCAAAAGTGTTTATACTTGAAATACACTTTATACTTGAGTAATCATGAGATTACTCCTTATTGCTGAGATCATTGTCGGGAATCGACATGAGGAGGAAGTATAAATAGTGTGATCTAGAAAGGAAAACAAAGACCAAAATACAGTGCCGCTTGGATACATTGTTTTTGACAACCCCAGACATTTTGCATTACTTCCTCCTTTATTTTCCTGCAGGCTTTGTGTCTTGTGTGAACCAGCACCACCTGTTGGTCAACTATGTCCATGACGTGAAGGATATCCTGCAAATATACGAGTTGTCTACAGGCCAACTTGTCAGAGACCTGCCACTGGATGTGGGCACTGTGGCCGGAGTGAGCTGCAAGAAGAAACACTCTGAGTTCTTCTACAAGTTTACCTCCTTTACTACACCAGGCAATTCCAGTTTTTATATGCTTTAGTTTTCCCATGAGTATGAAACACACAAAATATACTTCCAATTCCACACAAAAAAGAATATACAAATATTATTGCAATTAGTTCTCCAAAAACTAAATTAAGTAACTGTTTGTGACTTTGAATTATATTGATAATTATTGTTTGAATAAGATCATAACATTTTAATGTCATAAGATTTTTAGAAACAACCAAGGCATGTGTTTAAAGATTAAATGCTTTCTGATGTGCAGCTATTTGCTATTGTTATTACAAAAGAGGATTAATTGCCAGTTAATACATAAAATACTCCTATAATCTGCCTATTTTACTAAAGCTGCAGATCATGTCTTTTGAAATGGAATACGTTTGCATGATATAATCAGATTTTCTTAATAAAATGACCATATATTTAACTATTTAAATGCAACCAGTCACACTGGAAGTCTGACTTGTGGGATTTCTGTTATGCTGTATCCAGGTATCATTTACCACTGTGACCTGAGCGAGCCAAACCCAGAACCCAAAGTCTTCAGAGAGGTGGAGGTAAAGGGTATCAAACAGGATGACATTGAGACCAGACAGGTATTATCACTCTTTCTGTTCATCTCCTTAATTTCAGTAGAACATATTGTCATGTTATGTATTTTAACAGTACTTTTAATATTCAGAGTAATAGTCATGGTGTTGCTGCTTTAGAAAGTTGACTTTGGGATCTAGATTTTATTTCATGCTATTTACATGACCCCAGGCTTTATCATTTTATACAAAGAGCCATTTTAATGCTTCTTTTGAGATATGCAAATGCAAGTTAATCACTTACTGACATGGGGTAAATTGTGAATTGCCCAGACATACAAAAGCCTTTGAGTTTGCAATTGGTACTAGATGGCCAACACAAGAACCAAAGAACTGGCCCCTGCACCTTATCTGTAAAATGTAATGAGAGACAACAACAAAAAAAGCAGAAATGGGAAACTTCACACAGGAAATGTACATTCAACTTAGAGCAGTGTAAAAAGTTTAGAAAAAAAAAAAGAAACCATTGATGGACTAAATAAGAACGGGGGGGCTGAATGACTACAGAAAATGACTGCAGCTAAAAAAAAAAGGAGTCTTTAGGCCTCTGAAGAAGAATCCCAGCATACCAAGAGTCTAGAAACCCTATAGTCACAGTGAAATATCCTATATTGCCTAATCTACAGCAGCAACTGGGAGAGCAGATTGGAATTGCTGAAAGTCATGCCAGAAAGATTCTGGAGAAAAGTTTTATGAATAGATGACAACGAAGTCAGCCTCTGGCAAAGTGATTAAAATTACAGGAAATGAACATGATCCAAACCATCCCATGTCATCAGCCACATAATGTCGTTACTTGCACAGCTGCTTATAGAAATGGTTCACTCATCTTTATAGATGAGGGAGCAGAAAATGGTAGCAGCTGGATGAACTGAGAATCCCTTGTACACAGTTTGTCTGGCTGTGTACAAAAGCAGTTCCTGAAATGTCATTGGTGGAGCCTTGAACCTTAAAAAAAACGTTGACCAGAAACTGCCTTCACCTCACTACCAAAGTCTTTATCAGTGAGAACAACTGAAATGCCTTATGCTGATAAGTGACCAAGTTTAAGCCATAGTTATGATCTATTTGTTCCTGCAGAAAAGCTAATTGAAGATGGAGTAACTATCCTGGAGCTTTTGAAGAGATTTAAAAGCATTTCCTTACAGAATACAAAGCATTTCAACACGTCAGTGGATCACAGACTCAGTATAGGCATTTCAGAGCTATGCAGATATATCAGACTCATTTTACATGTGACAGTACAGTACATGGATGTATTGTTTTGTGTTGTATTAAAATTGAATGCCCAATGCAATGTTAGAAAGAGGTGTGTCTGTATATTTAGTGTCTCTGTGCCTAAACGTCCCCATTACTTTATTTGTATTGATTTCTAAACATTTGTCATCTTGAGGCATACTCTAGTTGTAATGAATTGTCCCGTCTACTGTTTGAATACACATGATGCCGAATTAGCAGAATTCTATTCACCATGGTTGAGGAAGTAGCAAATTGTGGTATAAAGTCTACGGTGTGCATATATCAAAAAGAAAGGAAGCTGTTGGTTGACACATGTCAGATCAAATAATACATTTTTCTCTACCTACCAGGTATTCTATCCAAGTAAAGATGGAACCAAGATCCCTATGTTCTTAGTACATGCCAAGGCCATTCGGAAAGATGAGAGTAATCCTGTTTTACTTTATGGATATGGAGGCTTTGAGAACTCCATACAACCATACTTTAAGTAAGTACGACTGTGCTGTCAAAGCTGTCTTCTTTTAATGTAGTTTTCCCAGTACTTCAGAGCAGTGTGATCAATGATGGCAGGTACCAGAATAGTGGAAAAACAAAATTAAATATAATAACCCATAATGATGGTCCTGCAAAACAATCCCAGTGCTCTTAAACTGAATGAACCATGATTCATTCATTCATAATTTAACAGTCAAACGTCAACGTTTTTGTAAGCTGAAGATTTTAAAATGTATTATAAGAAAAGACACCCTCTCAGTTCAAAGTTTTTGCACATCAGGACATGGTTTATATTATTCTGTCTTGTCATTATTTATTTAACAAAAATTAAGCCAAAATATAGAAATGTTATGTGGAAAACCTCATGATTCAGTAGTTTGTACGACCACTTTTACCAGGAACAACTTGAAGTCTAACCTTTCTGTATGAATTTATCAGTGTCTCACATCATTGTGGAGGAATTCTGCCCCATTCTTCTTTACAACATTGTTTCAGTTCATTGAGGTTTGAGGGCATTCATTTATGCACAGCTCCGAAAAGGTCCTAGCATATGAGGGTATACAGGCACAGCATTTCAGTCAGGTTTAGGTCTGGAAGTTGACTCCAGACTTAACACCTTGATTCTTTTTTTTTCTTCTTGTAGATTTGGTGGTGCTCTTAAGGTCAGAAGGGTCGTGCCATACATTGTTCAGAGGAATTGCAATAAAAATTCCAAAGTTACATTTCAGACTCGACAAGGCCTCAGTTAGCCAATTAAATATTAAAGCTCATGACAGTAGAATTAGAAAAAGAATGAAAAAGCACAGATTGTTTAGAAGACACAGATCAACCAACCAAAGGTGATTCTGAAAACCTTTGTGTGGGCATTTTGACCTTACTTTTGTTAGATAAATAATCACAGGATGTAATATGCCATTTGTTGTTGTTCATTTACCTAATTTTATAACTTGGGGCCAGATGATTTTATTATGTCCTGATAAGGAAAACCTTAGAGTTTAAAGAGGTCGTATTTTTGTTATTTTTATGACTGTATTACATCCATCAGTGAGCTTTTATTACACTGGTTGGATACATCTCTGGAGGAAAGAGTACTGATGAGGTTGGATTCTCTGTAAATGACTGGGTGTGGATGTATGCATCAGTATTTCTTGAGAAACGCTCTGTGTATTCAGTGCTAATGAAAAAGAAACTGCTTGGATATGTTTACTGTTGTAAAGCCAATGACATCTAAATAGCGCATTGTGAACTTAAGTGTCATACTACTAATTACTCTACTTCTGCATTTTGTTTTCTAAATACCATGCTCGTTACGTGGCATAAGCTTATGTGATTTTATGAAGGCCTTTCTAGAAGAAAGTGTTGGTTTTTTGGCAGTATTTTGACACTACTTTCTAATTGAATGGGGAAATGGTGCTAACTTGAATTTCAGTGATATAAAAACAGCATGACTAATTAAATATTATAGAAATAATCAAAAATCTCCAAAAAGAAGCTTAAAAAACTTGTTGTCCTTGTCATGTAGCTTTGTATAATCCTTTACAACTTCATGAAAGACTCAATCATGAGTGCTGACACGATCAACGTCACCGCAACAGTGAACAAATGCCATACTAATGCATATTATGCGTATAGTTAGCCAAGAAAATGAACTTACTATGATAGGGAAATATGTTTCTCATCATATAATTGAAACTGTTGTGTATTCAGTAGTGCAACAATACAGTGTATTTTTTATTTTCTAGTTTGAGACTTGATTGGCTCTTTAGGGGCAGGGATGCGACAAATGCTACCTTTCTCTTTAAATGTCTTTCCTATAGACTTCTAGTCAGTATTCTTTGAGTGCAATCTCCTCTTATAACATTTCTGTCTTTATTCTCTCTTGTATGTGGTCAGTGTTGCCTCTCTGCTGTTTGTGAAACACCTCGGAGGCATGCTAGCAGTGGCTAACATCAGAGGGGGTGGCGAGTACGGCCTCACCTGGCACAAAGGTACAAAAAGACATGGAGTTTCTAAGTAGTATGTAAGCGAGTAATCGTGGGTTTTCCGCGATGTATTTCAGAATTGACACGACTACTTCTGCTGTGTATTGTTTGTAGCCGGCAGTTTAGGGAACAAGCAGAACTGCTTTGATGACTTCCAGTGTGCAGCACAGTACCTGATCCAGGAGAAGTACACTAAAGCAAGCCTCATTGCTATCAATGGAGCCTCTAATGGAGGGCTGCTAGTGGGTAAGTACAGGATCAACTGTGTGTGTCTGTGCTTTATGTTTTTTAGTGGGATAGCTACTGAAAAGGCCAGAGGGAGTTTTAAAAGTATACCTGGGAAACCATTATGCAACAGTCCACTGCCTGTACGTTCAGATAGTGAAGCTGTGTGAACCTTGCTCGTTATTTTTATAGCTGAAATTAGCCAATGGAACTGTACCTCTACTTCCTCCCCAATTTACCAGATGAGCTCCCTCTTCTCGGTGATTTAACCCATGAGGCCTGTAACAGTCCAGTACAGCTTCATGTTTTCCCATTTATTACTAATGCCACAAAAGGGGGGGGGGGGGCAAAAACACCATGATATTGGCCACAGCTGCATACACATCAGTGCTTCGTGTTCTTTTATAGTACTTCTTTGTCATAATTGCTAATGTCAAGTTCATCTAACAGTAGTTAGCTGCTTAGCTTCAATTAATTTCGCTATTAAACACCACATTAAACAGTGCTTAGTCACATCATTTACCAAAGGCTGGCTGCCATATGGCATCACACAAACCCAACTAATGCCTGCTTCCCTGGTGTGTAAATAGCCATTTAGAAGTGACTGTGTCCTACAGTATGAAGTAATTGAGATGCATGTGTGTTTGTAAGCAAACAGAATGTGCAGTACTAATTCTGAGTCCACACACAGCGGCATGCATGATTCAACGTCCAGACCTGTTTGGCTGCGTTGTAGCGGAAGTGGGCGTGATGGATATGCTGAAATTCCACAAATTCACCATCGGCCACGCTTGGACAACTGATTACGGCTGTTCTGACGATCCGGAGCAGTTCAAGTGGCTCATCAAGTATGGAAAAACACTCACGCAACAAATAGCTAAAGTACACATCCATGA
>VUQG01003087.1:15018-31048 GCA_015106755.1 Etia nguti
GTTTTTTTATATATACGTACAAGCACATCCTTATGTCTCCACTGCTATGGCTGATCACATCATTTAAAAACTATTTGCTGAGAATGGGCAAGATGACTTCAAAACCTATGGTCAGTTAGGAGAACTTACTTCTGGGTATGTAATACTTCAACTGAGTGGCATCTTTATATAGTGTGCCAAATGTGAAAACAGCTAGTAAATGGTAACATAGTGCTGTGGTGTCTGAATTTGCACCAGGTTTCAATACAGTTGGTCGAGTGAGATTCACCGTATGTTATTCTCATCTTTTTTAATCTTCACCTTTCAACTGTCTCAGAAAAGTTTGTACCATCTCATCCAAATGGCACTTTTGCTTTCCATGATTTTTGTTTTCTCTTGTCTATCACCACAAAAACTTCTAAGGCAGACTTTTATTTTAATGATGGATTTTAGTTTTGATAAAAAAAGCGTTTGATGTTTTTTTTTTTTTTAAAGATATTTTTTGTTAATCAACAGATGGATCTTCTGATAGCTCCCATTTTGTGTGTTCCTTATTCTGACTCACGACTGAAGAATCTCTGCATGTTGTTGTAAATTCACGTCAGGTCTTGTTTTCAGTAATCTGAAAGTCTAGTCGCAGCGCTGCACTTACCCGCATAACCTAAAAGATCACAGCAGAACAACTGAATAACAAATGAAAGTTTTCAAATGTCTCTTATAATCTTTGCTGTCTCTGTTAAGAGACTTCCCTCATGTTTTCCTTCCCTTTGGTCTTTGTCATCCTCTTTCCAGGTATTCTCCTCTCCATAATTTGCCGAACCCACCTTACTCTGGCCCTCCCTACCCTGCTGTCTTGCTTCTGACAGCAGATCATGACGACCGTGTGGTACCTTTGCACACGCTGAAGTTCTGTGCTACCTTGCAGTATGGGGTTGGCAGCAGCTCTGTGCAGCGTCAGCCTCTGATGGTCAGGGTGGACACCCGTAGTGGGCACGGTGCAGGGAAACCTACTGCCAAGGCCATCTTGGAGGACACGCACATCTTTTCCTTTATCGCTGAGACACTAGGCCTTAGCTGGAGGGAATGATGAGAACATGACAGTAAAAGGGAGGTAAAATATATATTCAGCAATGGAGGCTTTTCTTAGGGATTAATGATTTCTTCTTTTATACTTTGGAATGCATAGTCTTGAATAAAAATAAGAATAGATCTGTTTAAACAAAGTCCTGGTACAACTAAAGCAATGAATTAGAGAAGTGTAAGAAAGACATTTCAGAAATTGAGTGCACGGACTTTTTTAACATACACTGTAACTTTGTTAATGACTTGAATTGGATTGAAGCATTTTCAATAAAACCTTTTCTACATTATAATCCATGGTGTCTGTCAAATCTTAATATTGTCTTCTACAATAGACCTAATGAGAAATGACCTGAAAGTCATAATGAAAGAGCACCTCAAAAGTCTTTAACTTTATTTTTACACTATTGAACTTTTATTATAATGTTTTACTATTATTGGAATAAAAATATTTTACCAAAACAACAGAAGTACTGTTACCAAAATGATAGCAAAGATGTCACTGTGGCGTATGAACAGCTGTGGGAAGGTCTTCATCAGTAGGAAAAGCTGTAAAACTTTAGAAAATACAATTAAAAGCCCCACATCTTTTGTTCTCATTCACATTTTCCAAAAGCCAACCAGCGGGCTGGATTGTAGTCTTTGCCAGGCCAGTTCTGGCCCCTGGGCCTTATGTTTGACACTCCTGATCTAGAGGGTTGCTTTTTGTCACTTTTCAGTACAGTCATAACTTTATGGTGCAGTTCTTTCATCTACCACCAAGTGGCAGTATGGGACTGCAAAATCTCACTTCAACCCCTTCTAACGCCTCTTGGTCAAAGGCTAGTCGGGTATCATTGCATTAAGCCTCTTTTTTTGATAGGATTTGTGGAATTAAAAATCTGAAAAAACAACTAGGAAGATGAAATCCACTAAATCATTTAGTTATTTATTTATTTTTATGCTGATTACTCTGGAGATTGGGTCAAATTACTGGTGATTAAAGACAGGTATGATAGATCTCTAAACACAGTTTAAAAAAGAAAAAGAAAAAAAGCGATGCTCAAGCATGAGGACAAATGGTAATGAACTTGTAAGGGGAGAGGGAGGTGCTAGAAATATGTGGAAGCCTTTAAAGTATTTGCACAAAAGTTGAGAGATGGAGAGCGACGATAGACGGAGACAGTGAGTGGTAACAGAGAACTGCAGACTGACTGAAAGTGCACTTATGCGAGTCTCGGCGGGCAGTGAGACATATGGGTGTTTAAACTGTCATAAAGAGAGATGGAAGCGCTCCGGCAGCTAACCACAGAGAGTGAGCGAAGTTGTCTGTTCGGTCACTCAGAGTTTAATCTCGGCTCAGTGGGAAGTTCTGATTTCGTCAGACTGAACCTTGGGCCTTATCTAAGTACCTCTCAGTGGAGAGATACGGTGGGAAAAGGAGAGGGGGGGAGCAGAGAAGGCAGCAGGAGGAGGATTTGCAGACAATGACTCTGCCACAGGGGCAAAGTGGATGAATGTAGCTAGGAAAGACAAAGGCAGTAATAAGCTGGACATATGAGAGACAGAGTGAGGGGTTTAAGATCACGCAGCAAAGAAGCTGTGATGCTCTTCTCTCAGGAGTGTCCCTCAGGATTGGACAAGCTTTTGCTGCTTCATTTCTCTCATTCACCCACCCGTCACCTCTTGAGCTCCCTCTTCCTTCTCACTGTACTCACATTCACACATGTACAAGCACACACAGCCTTCACATCTCATTTTCTCTGGAGAAACACAAGCTTTTACCAACAAATGCCTCATCGCCTCACAGCTTCTCTCCTTTTCCCTCCGTCTCACACACTCGCAGGTCCCTGCTCTGTCCTCCATTTGTTTACTTTACTCCCTCCATAATGCAGGGATTAATTTCTCAAAGCCGATTTGAGCTGCGGCACGCTTCAGCAAAGAGCGGAGAGCAGAACTTTTGTGCTGGGGGAAGTTTCCCCTTCACACTAGCTTAGAGGTGGACTGCTCTCCCCTTTATGCCACTTGCTTTAATCTTCACACGGAGCGGTGAGAGTGAGGGATAGAGGGAGGACAAGAAGGGGAGAGGGCTCTCAACACGCAGCTGGGAATCACTAATGTCTTTACAGAGGTGTTGTCTGCTTTCCCATGTGCCTCTTTGAATCCTTTTGCCTCCTTTGTAACTTCTCTGGCATTTCCTCCTCTTACATTTCTGGACTCTTTTTTTTGTTTTTTCTTTTTTGTTAAATGAGTTTTTGTTCTTTGATTTTCAGTTGAAAAAGTCTTTTTTTCCCCCCTAAAAGGTGTGTCATACTGACAAAAGAATGGCTGGGATAAACCTGTATAGTACTGAGAGATTTACCTGAATCCTTTTTTTCACTGATTTGTGAATCATTTCCTCATAATTGAATATGTCTTCAAATTGCATGTTTTTTTCTAGCCAGTAGTATTAAACCCAAAAATAAAATCTTGAAAGAACTGCAACTAACTTTTGCAACTAATTGTTGTTGTTATTGGTTTTGCTAAGAACTGTGGATGTTCTGTTTTTCATCTCATGCATGTGAACTTCTGAAGATCTTCTTTCGCACAGAGCCATTTCAAGTCTGCATATGCAGTATATAGCAATCATGTGACTTTAGTGGCTCTACCATGTTTTTTTTGTATCTGCAATCAAGCAGTCCACAAGTGATATGAATAACATAAAATAATGATATAAAATAACATAAAAATGTCTAGCGGTGTCCATCTGTGCCTTGATGCCAGACTGTATCCCTCTGATCATACGCTGACCCCAGCTAGCAGGTCTGGCTTGGTACTTCTGTGTTCTCTCGCTTAAGTGGAGTTGCGCTGATGAGTAACTGTCATGGTGTTCCAAATCATGGGGAAGGCCAGCTGAACTAACGTAGTCCCATACTTCAGGCAGAGCTGGACCCCTTTGCCTTTTGGGTTCCAGTCATCCCAGAAGACGATGGGCAAGATTCCAGTGGCTTAGCTCAGTTCTTGCTGTTTCCAGTTAGGAGCATTGGAGTCTGATAATGAGGGATCGAGAGCCCCTTGTTTGCTGCTTTCACTGTTCCCACTGCATCTCTGAGCCCTGCTGGATCAGCTCTTTCTGTCAATGTTTTAGTCATCTGCCCATCACTAAGTAGTTGGCAGATTTTAGAGACACTTCAGTCCTGACAGAGCACTTAGCACCTGTTCACAGCCTCTTGTGCAGGGACATTTATGATCAGGAGCCACAGGTCAGACATCCCCTCCTCGCTGTGGCTTGACTTCACAGAGCTCTGGCCATTCATAGAGGCAGTGTCTCAGTGGTGTCGGTTTCTTACCCAAGGATTCATTGGCATGCAGATTGGAGCAGCTTCTCTCCCAATAAAACTTTTTTCAAAGCACACAAAAGTGGGAGTGGACATCTCTCACCCTGGTTGTTCCCAGTCATATTACATATGCTGACAGAAAAACCATGGTAGCTCTGTTTGTACTATCACAGCTAGACAGCGCATGCGAATAAATCGGAGTGTCTGTAAAGGTTAGGTTGCCCTAAAGATGGTACGCCCTACCCAAGGGGAAGTACTTCTGTTTATGCCTGTTAAGTGCTCAAAGTTAATGTATTGATTTTCAGCACTGGTGCATGTAGGGAGGCTCAGACTCCATATCACGCGATCTGTCTCCAGTGCTGTCCGACCTCCAAACATTCGTACTAAAAGAGCTAGCTCCAACTATGATTACACTGTATGCCACTGCTGTCTTATCTTGTCATGAAGGCTAAAGAGATTTCAGTTTTTGTGCATCCTTTGTTAAGTCCCATTTGAAAGGAGTCACGCAACTGACACCTGTCTTTGGCATCACAGCGTGATTAATCGATGGTGCTGCGCATCACAGTTTGAGCCAACAGTCAAAATCTCTTTCAAAAGGCTGTCTCTGAAAACTGTTGCTCTTAGCTTTACATTAAACAGTGTTATGCATGTTATCAGCCTCGCTATTTTGTCTTGTAATTAGTGAAGACACTGTGGGACCACAGCCACTTTACAACCAAGCTCCATTTTTTACACCTCAAACAACTTTTCTAGGTTGAAGGTTAACTAGAAGGCCATTTTTGTTCCCCTGGCTCTGAACAATGAAGCAGATGAGCAGTCTCTCTGCCCAGTGCGTGCTCTGTCTCATTATGTTTTGTGCACCACTAACACAAGGCAGATGCAGCAACTGTTTGTCCACCTGCGAAGACACTCATAAGCTATTTCTCTGTCAAAACAGCATTGGGTCACTGGCTGTGTAATGCTTCCACGCAAGTATACATAACAGCAGGTGCAGAGCCTCTGCAAGACGCTCATACTCGCGCTACAGGAGCCATATTCCCGTCCACAGCTTTCCTCAGAGGGACTGCGGTAGCAGACATCTGCACAGCAGCATCTTAGGGGTCTTCGTGCCCCTTCATCCATTTGCCTCTGCACCATGTTACTGAGTCATCCCAGAGTTGTTGGGGTTTTTTTTTTTTTAATAGTAAATGACCATGATGTACCCATTCCTCAGCACTGTAGTTCTTCTGGTAGTATTCAATTTTTCTTCTCAAGTTTATTTTGAAAAGAAAGTCTCCCACAGGAGGACCAAAAACTGTATTTCAATTCACTATTACTTATAAAGTTATTAAAAATAAACTTTATGCATGACTTGAGCGTTGGTGTGATGGCTTTCAGATCGTGCAATCTGCATTTTGAATTTCGAAACATGATATTCATCAGTCTCTCTGAAGAATTGCTGTCCAACTCTCTGTCCCAGTCTCATTTACAGTGAATAAACAGCCAAATCTGATTGAAGATTTACTCTCAAACCGTGAGAAGCCTGATAAAACACCGACTAACACAAAACCCCCTTTGCCACTGAAGCGATGTACTGTTGGGTATGTTGTTTGCATACTAAAGCATCACACTCAAAGTAATAGCATTTATTATATTGTATTGCAAGGGGACAGAAAGAAGATAGCAGATGATTATGCCCGCTATTTGGTTCATTTAGCTGCTAAGATAGCTTGTGACCCAGAGAAGGCAGGAGTTAACTCTCAAGGCTATTAGGATTTCATAATTTACATTATGTAGATAAGAGCCCGCAAAATATCTCTTCTGCTATATTTTGTTCATTTTGTTATTGTGCCCAAATATAAAGTCTGCTTGGAATTTATGAACTTGAAGAACTTTCAATACTTGAAAAGTTTTTTTTTCTTTTCATATTTTTTCCATAAATGTGAAAGAAATGTCTTTAAATCAACCAGTTATGCTCTCTGTTTTTCAGACTTATAAAAGACTTTTGATGAGGAAAACATCTTGAATGCAAGCTATGATAAGCCTCCAATAATGAATTATCCAAATCCTGTGTTATTGCAGCAGGAGTTCAAATGCCATTTAGCACGGGTCCGCGAGACAGCATCCGAAGGAGGCGATGTTTGGTTGTGTAGGAGGTTTACAAAGCTTCAGTCAGCGATGGCTCAGAGATGAAACTCATTAAATCTCAGACTCCAATACTCAGCTCCAATAAGACTTTAATATAAAAGGTATGGATTGGTACTGCAACTTTATGAGCTAAATAAAAAGATCATATTCTCAAATGTATGCCGATGAACTCTCAACGCACTGGCAGCACATTTGCACACAGTTAATATGCACATGCATGCAGTATTATGCACACACTGACCCTTGCATGCAGGCACAGAAACATTCCACCACACTCCCCCCTGCACACCCACACAGTTGCCTACAGCAATCCTACGCAGAGTTAATTTGCATTTACAATTATTTCCCATATGCTCGGTGCTGGTCTAAAGGTGGGTGTTACATGATAAAGCAGTAAGTAATATAACCTCAGTCCTCAGAGAGAGAGACTTCACAGACTTGGTGTGGTAGTGCTGAGAGAGTGCAGGAGAAAATCGGGAATAGAAATAGCTAGAGGATGTAACCAAAAGCTGAAGTTTATTGTAAGTGGATACGAGGTATTAACCTCATAACAAATGGCTAAAGAGTAAACAAATAAGTACGAGATGTCCTTAAGGTTGGAGAAGGTTAAAGAAATAAAGGAGTTCTCAGGGCCTTTAGTTCATTCTGAAGTAATTCTTTTTTACATGAGAAATTACATTTATGGAAACAATCTTAGTATCTTAAAGGAAATTAAAGATGGTCAAACATTGCTACACAGCACCACCTGGTGGACAAACTTCACAACTGACTTTTAAATTAAAACAATCTGCAAGTAAAGTTTTAAGTTTCTTCTTTCTTCTTGTTTGAATTTTGAGTGTCTCTTTTCAATTCCCCAACAAGGACCACGACCTTAAATACGACACAAAAACATGTATTGATAATGAAGCATTGAGCTAGGCTTAAGGTTACAGTTGAGATGAGAAGGAAGGGAAAGGATGCCGTTGAACTGGTAACCTAGTGCCATTTGCTCAATAGGTCATAGCAGATATTGTGGAAAGAGAAGGCTCCTGCGCGCCGACTGAAACAAATCCCAGGGCTTTGCTGGAGGGGAGGTGGTAGTCACACGCAGTGACGCTGCTCCGACCTTGACCTGAGAGAAGATGGTTTCGATTTTTCTTTCATTGCATTGTGAACTTTGAGAGGTTAAAAGCAGTTTAAATGACTCGGCTTTACTTTTTGAGAAGTGATAGCTAGTCCCTCTCTCTTTGAAGTTGGGGCAATAATGTGGTGTGTCAATTCTAGTGCTGAAACAACAAATGAGTGAGAAGGCGAGAAATGTATAGATTTACATCTATACATGATGTTTTGCTGAGTTATATTTTTATGAACTGTCTTGCAAAACAAACTGCTATCAAGGGTTGCATGAAAATACTGGGCAGTTTAGTGTGTCTAAACTGGTTAGTTTGCACCATGCTGGACTTAAAGCACTGTATGCATGTATACAGTATGCTTGGTTTGAAGTACAAGTGACTCTGAGCATGGCATGGTTGTTACTGCCAGACGGGCTACTCTTAATATCCCAGAAACTGCTGATCTACGGAGATCTTCCCACACAGTCATCTCTAGTGTTTACAGAAAACTCCATTATAAAATCAGCCAGGCTAAGGCTATCCAATTTAAACTTCAAAATCTGACATGGAAGACAACGAGGAAAAAAAATGTGCTCGTATTGGAAGTTTTTTAATAACACATTTCAATATTGCAACAGCCATCAGATTTTCTCCTAACGGGTAAAAATCATTTAAAAACTAACCAAAAAAAAGATTTTTTTTTTTCCAGTGGTATATTCCAAACATCAGTTTCTTGGCTATTGCCCTAAAGTCAAACAAATAAAACCCTTACACAGTGAGCAGATATTATATTCAACACATTGTTCTTCAAACAAATTATAAAAATAGATTTAGCATTTTCAAATACATATATACAATATTAAACATATCGTAATGGTCACAGCAACATATTGGGGGACAGAGCAGGAAACGTCTCCAGTTTCATTCATCGTGGTGAAGAGGTCCAGGCTGTTTTGTGTCAGTGCTTGTAATCTTGTGTGTCTGTTTAAAAAGCACATTTTTTGGATACATGTGATGGGTTTTACAGCAAAAGGAGAGTACAAGGAGGGAAATTTTTACCAAATTGAAATCCTTAACTTTATTCCAGTCAAATTTTTGCAACTTCTATTGTGAATCTGTAATGCCTCGATAAACGTCTTCCCCAACCAAATCTGCTAAATTGGAACAGGCTAGAAAATGCAAAAGCCAGATTGCTGTACACAGAGAATTCTGGGAGTTAACTGGAAAAAGTGCAACCATATAGTATGATGGAGCATGATATTAACAGCAACATAAATTTAAACTTGACAATCTAATAGCAACCAAAAGGAAAAAAATATAATTGATGTTCTGTAATACTGTATCCATACTACAACACACACACACACACACACACACACACACACTGCAATGTATACAGCAAATCTAAACGGTAATGAACCTAAAATTAACTGTTGCAAATCCAGCGTATAGAAATACACAGATACTGTGTGCTGACAGTAAAAATCCTCCAGTGTTCCTCTCACTTCCTCTGTACAAAATCATTTGTTCAGGTACAAACTCACAGTCGAAATAAGTCAACGGAACAAAAACGAAACAAGACAACTGCTTTGCTCAAACTATTCTTTTTAAATACTTAAGTTTAAATAAACCATCCTAACATCCTCTCGGGAGAGGTCTGTGTTGCAGTCTGTAAACATAAATAAATATGGATAAATATCTAAAATCAGACCACCTTCCAGAGATAGCCCGAGTCCTATACAGAGTAATAAACATCGTAGTGAGAGCCTTTGGAGAGGAGGATTGTGTTATCCAGATGAAATCCAGCAAACTAAAGGGAACGATTTAAGCTTTAAATGCACACAGAAAGCATGGAGAAGAAGAGAAAGATATAGGGAATAAAGCAAACGTAGTTAGGAGTAGCGAAACAGACAGCGACGTACAACAAATTCATGAACAATCAAAAACACATTTTCAACCCTTTGCTTTACAATTTCATCCTGCAGCGATTGTTTCACCATCAGTAGTACCAAACAGGATAAATGACTGCTGATATCCCTGCTGAAAGAACAGCATAATATCAACACAAATATTTTACTTTAGCTTCGTTCATGCCATGAGCAAACTTTAGATAACGTATATAGCACTACAATGAATCCTCACCCTTCTCATTCTGCCACTTTGCGGCTTCATCCGACCTCCGGCTTCACTAACCTGAATAGCACGGTCTTCCTAACCTGCTGCTTTGAAAACGCAAGTTACATTCCAGCCATGTTTATTCTTTAGAGTATTTCTTTACCATCTGATATGAGATCAGCTTTGACGGTTCGTGATGTGATTCTGTATCTTTGTAGTAAATCAGTTCCTGTTGATGTGAAATCAGCTGTGCTAGTTCTGAGGCATTGTTTGACCCAAGGCCAATAAAATAGTTCCCTTCATCGAGAATATCTTGTTTTTAGTGAATTTATGTTGTAAAGGGATATTTCACCCCAAATGTTCACGTGTCTTTGAGCTCTAGTTCAAAATTGCTGCACGCGTCTCTCCCACAGATCAGAGTTCAGCTTCAGACAGAGACATTTTTAATTTGTCTTTATGCACTGATCCAGAACCAGTAAGATGGAGCCAACACGGGTGTTGAGGGTCAAAGTGCAGATAGAGGTCACAAAAAGTCACATGACATCACTCCTCTGCTATCCCCCCCGGTTATGACATGAACACTGTCACAACTGATTGCTGTCTTCAAGGGGGACTTGTTGAAAAGAGAAAGGAAGGAATAAAGGAAGGCATGAGGAAGTGTGGGAAGGAGGAGTAAATAGATGAGTGCAGTTAGCTGAAAGATCAGCTCATCTATCTTTATGTATGGAAGAGCTCTCTCTCTCTCTCACTCTCCTCTTCTCCACCCCATCATCCATCTGCACACATGTAAGGATCTGCAGCAGCACAAAACTAGGTGAGTTGACCGTTTAGACCTGCACACCACGCCCGTGCATTTGGATGACCTGGGCTCTCAGAGTCTGGATGGCAGCCAGTATCAGCTTCTGGTGCTCCAGGGAAGTGATGCCAAGGCTCAATACATCTCTGTGAACACAAGATTTACAGAGATCAGAAGATGTGGATTGATTGTTTTTTAATGACGCTTTGCTTTTATGATTTTGTTTAAGACGGAAGCAACTTTCTACAACAAGTATGTGTGACTGAAAAGACAGTTTTAGTCAACTTACTTTAAAATGCAAGCCAACCACAAATGTTAAAAAAAACACGATGCTGTGCAATCAGTAACTGTGATGTAATTTCAAATTCTCATCCTTTATGCTTAAAAAATACACCATTACTGTATCTTTACCCTAACAGTAAGGACACGGAGAAGACTGACGTTTTATGCACAAACACTTTTCTGTAGCAATCTTGATATGAAAGAGAATAAGGATGCACACATATGTTTCCAGGGAATACCATTTCCAATTTCTTACATTTATTCGTTTGCGTCTTCATATTAATTCAGCACAAACGCCCAGCTGTCTTAGATATGGCTGACGCAACTCTCTGACACACATCCCTGAGCTAAGATGGGAAAAACGTCATTTTAGATTCAGATTAAGAGATTAATCTCAGAGTTCACTGGGTCAATTTGACACTTTTGGGGCTTTTAGAAAACTGGAGAGGCCTGCTGCTTCTTAGATATTCCTTCACAGTTAATGCTCAACACTGTAAATAAGAAACTCGTGTTCTTCATGTCAAATTTGTTTGGCGGTGGCCAACATGTACGGTATAACAACTGAAATATTTAAATGGTCCTAAAATCTAACTCATGCTCAGAAGGTTGGTGCCTTCTGTGACGTCTCATTTTTTTAATGTATAGTTAATATGTTTTATTATAAGTAAATTATCTAGTAAATAAACAGCCAAATATTTCCTCGAACACAGGGTGATGTCTCCTTACCCACATATATCTTATAAACACTGATTAAGTTGCTTTTAAAGTCTTGAATATTTGCAGTTTTTTACTAGAATGAATTGCCTGCTCCCTTCATTGATCCATGTTCTTATTCTTTTACTAAGGTACCCTTCTGTTAAAAAAATGTAATGAAAAGGTCACACAGTCAGAATTGTACGAAACTACTCACTGTACAGTCATTCGTGCCACAGACTCCAAGTAGCAGTATCCCGCAGCAGTGAAGTTGTCCTTGTATCGGCCCATGTCTACTGCATCCAGCCACTCTCCAACAGAGTTAAAAGATGGGAAGGTGGGGAGAGGCCTGTCAGCTAGTGTAATGGATGAACTCAGGGTTCTACAGTGGGAGAAATAACGATTAAAACTTTGTAAAAGTTGAACTTTTCTAAAAATTAATATATACAAGGATCTACTCCATGTCATGTGACTGTACCTTCGTGCCAGTGTGGAGGAACCAATACCATCGGGCGAGCGAATGCTCTTGCTGAGGGCCGAGTGGATCTGACTGAAGCTGGGCCTCTCCGTCCTCTCCTTCTGCCAACAGTCCAGCATCAGCTGATGGAGATGTGGAGGGCAGTTAACTGGAGCTGGCAGCCTGAAACCGTCCTCGATGGCCTTTATCACCTACACACAGAAAGAGGAAATCGATAATATCAGATTAGAAATTAGTTTTGTGATTTTCCAGTACTCATGGTATAATTGGATACATTCTTAAAGAGCATGTCTGAGTGGTAGGGCAGAGTGGGAGAGGTGAACGAGGATGTAGAGAAGTTTTGTCCTACTTTCAAAGTTCAATAAGATGCTTAAAACCTTTTCCCCTTGCAGTGGACTTGCTTAGTTGCCAAGAATAGAAGTCTTACAGAACAGAACAGAAGACCGTATAGGTCACATGAGGAAAAAAAATAATCACACTACCTAGAATGTCTCACTGTATGGCTTAAAATCTAAAACTGATCTTGCAAGCCTGCGCCAGTTGTAATACTTAGATTTCACAGAGATATCATCACCCTAATATGAGTGGAATACATAATGTTTTTGGTAATAAAAAGGCTCGAGAACTGTACAGCAAGTATGCAATCACAGAGGGAAAAAAGGAGCCCCTGCAAATTTGTTCACAACCAACTGATGCTGTTTGCAGACTGAAAGGTCATTTAGTGGGATATTCACTGTCACTTGGTGTACTTCACACGATACTTACTGGGTATCACAATAGCTTGGTTCCTCACCAGATTCAAAATTCAGCCCTTTTTCATTTAAATAATACAATATGCGGTAGCTCTTTGGATTGGGGCGGGGGGGGAGACAATCAAACCAGGCAAGTTTGAAATACCACAACATCAAAGCAATGAAACAAACACTCCATTAAAAAGTCTGTGCTTTCTTAAATACTCCCCCCAATGATAAACTATCAAATCTCAGAAAATGTTTAATCTCTGCTCAGCATCATCACCAGGCCTCTGAAAACCCACTGTCTTCAAACAGCAGCGCTTGAAAGCATCCTTCCAGACTCTCTTGATGTTCTTTACTGCTCCATCAAGCTAATGTCGCCCCCTATTAAAAATCATTCACTCAAACACCCCACGAGACATTTCCTTTCAGTATATCTAGGGACATGGGATATATCCTCAACCGCAACCAATCTAAGAAATACAATCTCCTGAAAGGAGGCAATAAAGTCTGAGAATAATCACAAAAATGACATCCATCAGCAGCATTAATTCCTAAAACACTCTCTTCTCTCTCTGCCTACCCAGCCACCCACTTCCCCACTCCACCATCCTCTCAGCCCCTTAAGCTTCTATCTCAGTAAAGAGCATTCATAAAATGCTTTTCAGCATTTGACATTTTCCATTTAATCAGAGCCGGTAGGTAAAGGGCACGACGGATCACAGGTGGACAGGCCGACCAACAATTCCGTTATGATATAATGTATCAATTTAAAGTGGATTAATATCCCTGGCGCTCTACAAGCTTGACCTTTGCCCTCTCAATTGGAAAGTTTGATAATATAAACCAGGTTGAGATGAAACTTTCTCCAGCTTTATAAAAGGGCACTAACAAAGAGTATTAAAAAGCTACCTATTCTTGTGCTCGCTGAATAACTCATGCATATTAATTTGGGACATTCAAAAATGGAACATGCAAGTAATCAGTTGCTTTACATGTAGCTGCCTGCAGAAAGTGTAGTCTTTATGATAAAATTCATTTGAAAAGGCATTAGGATGATGAAAAATAATATGTCTTGAAAATAGCTCTTTGCTGATAATGCCTGGAGTGTCACTGGCCTCACTAAAAAGAAATGCATTTGCAAGGATCTGCTTCTGTTGTCTCATATGCAGACCTGTATCCTGCTTTCAGCTACACTTTAGAGGCATGACATCCTTAAAAAGGGGGAAAATATAAACCTCTTTTTGAAGGACAAAGAAAAAAAGAGTGACAAGGAAAATGGGCCCACCCACAGTGACTTTTAAAGATTGCTAGTGGTGGCAGGGTCCTATTAACCGGACAGTCACTTCCCTCAAACAGTGCTTTACATTTCTTGAAATAAGCTGACTATTTTCTGAGAGATTTTCTACACTTAATAGCAGGGTGGCAGGCAGGGATAGGCAGTGGACACTAGAAGGGGGTCAATGCATCCTTAGGAGAAAACAGGATTGGTCATGGAGCTGATGCAGACTTAAAGAGGGGGACTTAGGCCCTGCAATAGCTCTCAGAGGTACTGTGGCTTCTTGGCTTTCTTTTAATAAGACGCATGGTGGGCACAGATAGAAAATTCATTGATAAAAAAAAAATTAGAGAGTGGCAAAAGAGGGAGGTAGGGTACAAAAGTGTTTAAAATTAATACTAAAATTGGAGCAAGGAATATGGAGAATTTTTAAAAATGACAGGAGAGTGTGAAGCGCACTGCTGTCCCTCTCCCCACTTACATCCTGGTTGCCCATATCCCAGTAGGGTCTCTCGCCATAGGACATGACCTCCCACATGACAATGCCAAAGCTCCAGACATCTGAGGCAGAGGAGAAACGATGGTACTGGATGGCCTCTGGAGCGGTCCACAGCACCACACTTTTCCCTCCATGCTGGCGGAGATGAACAGGAGAGGTAAGACAAGATGTAAAAGGGTGTGGAGAGTTCACCAAAGTAAATCTTTAATATTCTCTTTGAAAAGCTTTGAGCATATTTCCAGCAGATCAAAGGAACTGTTAGGAGATTGGGTTCACCTTGGACTGAAATCCTAAAATAACCATAGAAACACTGGATTTTTCTCCCCCTCTACCTCAAAGCTCATGTGACCTCACCTGAACTTGACATAACATATGATAATTCTCATTTGATCAGACTCATTAAGAAAAAAATATGCCCTACATGTGTGAGTTATAAGACGTATAAGGTCGCAGAAAAAATCTTATCTCACCAGCGTGGTGTAGATGGCCTCTATTTTGTCCTCCTGAAGAGGTCTGAAGCCAGACACCTTGCAGCCAAGGTTGGAGTTAACCAGCACCTGAGATTTGGAAAACAGGCTGATTAGCATGGCTTACATTTGGAGGGGAAATGCTCACAGTATGAGAGCTCACTACCCTGGTGGGTAAAGCTCTTATCACACCAGGGACAATTGATTGTTTACAAGAACAAATGTTCCTGATTTTCCACAACATGACCACTGCATCTGTAGTTTGATAGACTGCCTCTTTTATGAAAGACAAAAAAAACAAACAAAACACACACACACAGTCGTGTTTTCAAATCCTTGTGGGGACATCTAATTGGCATAATGCTTTCCCTAGCAGCTTACCATAATCCTAACCATCAAAAATGAATGCCTAACTCTAACCTTAACCATAACCTTATTGTAACCCTGACACTAAAACCACATTTTGAGTGTCAAAAATGCCTTCAAACTCGTGGGGACGGGGATTTTGTCCCCATAAGGGCTGTTGGTCCCCACAAAGATATGTAAACATGGTATATACACACACACACACACACACACACATACACACACACCTAATGAAACGTGGCTGTGACACAATAATTTTGACAGTTTTGTCTAATTTTCAGCTTCATGTAGTCTTTCAGTAAAAAGCCTACAGGTGAGTGCTTTCAAAGATGTTTGCAGACAAGAACGAATTGTAGTCTGCAAAAACTCGTTATAGAACACGACATCCTGTTCATCACACCATACCTGTCCTCTATCATCTACTCCCACCTGCTCCCCTTACCTTGTGCGCGGCGAGCCGTTTGTGGACAAAGCCCATTTCGGTGAGGTACTTCATCCCCGACGCCACTCCGGTCAGCATATCCATCAACTGCATTATACTCAACTGGCCTTCGTGTTTCTGAGGTTACGGAAGGAAAAAAAGAAAGATGAAGATGAGGTGGGAGAGAAGATTGTGAACAGGGTGAATGGAAAGGGGGGGGAAGCACATCTGCCTCTGCTTTACAATGTTGTGCTTGGTGAGCTGAAAACCTTTATTTGGAGAATAAAAACAAACAGGCCATTAATTCATATCATTATAAACCATGTT
>VUQG01003087.1:31068-42156 GCA_015106755.1 Etia nguti
GGGGGGGGGGCGGGAGGGGGGGGGGGGGGGGGAGGGGGGGGGGGGGGGGGGGGGGGGGAAGCACATCTGCCTCTGCTTTACAATGTTGTGCTTGGTGAGCTGAAAACCTTTATTTGGAGAATAAAAACAAACAGGCCATTAATTCATATCATTATAAACCATGTTGAAGTGGTTCACAGAGCAGAGGGGCACACTAACAGTTTACAGAAGCTTACAGCAGCTTTGAGCAGAAACACTCCATTTGTGCAGTTAATTATGCTATGTTTTCCTTATTACTGTAATAAGCACAAGAATTGCTGCCCTAGGACCACATTATATTAACGGTATGTTTAGGACAAGTAGAACAAAAGTGTTGTTAGTGCAGCTGCTTGAAAACAGAGGGTAGTAATGAGTAATTATAGTTTAATAATGAGCATCAGCATATATATTTAAGATGAATGCACAGTAATGGAACTTACCCTAAGGAATGAATCTAAAGCTCCGTTAGACATGCACTCCACTATGATCATCATGGTGTTTCCTGGAGAAAGACACAAAGAACATGACAGGGGGCATATATGAACAATTGAAACTGGGATAAAATTGTGAAGTCAAGGGAAAAAGGAAAGCAATAGCATGATAATAGAGACATGGAGGAAAAGGGAAGGAATGAAGTGAGTCTAGTCCACTTGGCAAGCATTGTGCGAAGCCATTCTTCACTCGGTGAACTGTAGTGAAGCCTGGAGAACCTGTGTGCTGCCCTGGCTGTCTCAGCAAGTTTAACGACCCTGAAACACTCACTCGCGCACACTCTTACTGTGCACAGTAGCACACACGGACCAGCACAGGCCAAGCATGCACGCTCATATACACAAAAGATGCATGCGTGCTCACACACATACTGTGCTGAGGCCCAGATGGCAGGGATCCAGTAGTGCTATGAAGTGCACGGAGGAGGGAAATGAAAATAAAACTGCAGTTGTTGGAAGAGAGACGAAAGGAGGAGAGGATTGTGGGAGGTTGAGACAGTAAGATAAACCTTGACAGATATGTAAACAACTTTACATCTACAAATACATATTCTAGGATGGAAAGGTGGTCTGATCAGTCCTGACAGTTTATGCAGGCATAATACAAAAATGATAAATTGGAACTGTAAAATCCCCGGTTCCCAGTTTCCCAGCATTACTATGCTTTTAGGAAGCGATTTGAAAAGGTTACCAAATATGCTGTGGGAAGTGAGAGCCAGAGATGCTGCCACAATTTGCCAGCCATCATGTAATTAATGTGAGCTGGATAATGAGTCTGTGGTTGAACGGGCTTGCGCAGGGCTGGGATGACCGATGTATTCAGCTACAACCATGGCCCGAGTAGAATCATATTCTGTTTTAAAAGACGTCACGAATGTGGGCAAATTATGAGAGGGAAACAAAAACACAGAAGACACACATTGAGTACATATCTAAAAGCAAAGTCTTGACCTTTGTGGCACGGTGATGTTTTAAACTTTGGCAAAACGCCATCAGTCTATATAGAGACAAGAAAACAAAGCCTAGTGAAGCAACTTGCGACGTAGGAGCAATGTCACATTTTCTTGTAGGAGAACAAAAAATCATCAAAACCCATTATGCAATATGTCATAGTACTGACTGAGATGAGATGGCTGTGCAGTAAAAATGTGGTTATCTACAAGAACATCTTTGTTTGTAGTCCTGCTACCAGCTGTTCCTGGTCTCCCACACTGTGAATTTTTTTTCCTGCTACTCTCACTTTTTTTGATAATGATTATAATAGGTTCAAATAGTGACTTCATTGATCACCCATTTAACAGAGCATGTGCCTCTAACTTATGAACAGAAAGATTAGTATAGAACAAGGGGAAGATAGGTGGTATTTTGCAGGTGAGTGAGATGTATTGGGTGGATGGAAGGGGGGCTAAATAAGAATCAGGTGGGGGCGTAAGTGATGTAAAGCAGGTGATTTGTAGTCTAACGGCATGTGGGCGTGCGTGGGTGTGTGTGTGCAAAGATTTGCGATTTCATGCCAAGTGAAGAGGCAGGCAAGCAGGTGTGTGTGTCTTTGTCAGTGATGGTAAAGAAAAAGTGAGCATATGGGACAGCCTTTGCGTGTGTGTGTAGTGAGGAGTGTGCACGTGGGTTTTCGATGAATGTGTGTATGTGTGCATATGATGGTGGGAGGGATTGGAGTGCATCTCAGGGACCCGCTGGGTCTCTAGCACCAATTACTGTACCCTGCACATCTGCTGCCATCCTACTGAGCACAGAGTGTGCTAGGGCACCGTGCCCACAGATACACACACACACACACAAACATCACCAAAAAGCATCGCAGCGGCAGTAACAGAAACTTCACAAACTCCTTAAAGCTTCTTCCTTCACCTGCCATTCCCATTAACCTCTACCTCATCTTCTCTGTCTCTCATGTCTCTTTCTTCAGTCTCCTCCCTTCAAGTTTTTTTCCCCACTCTCCTTCCATTCTGTTTTCGCTCTTGGACCTCAATTGCTATCTGTCAGCAGAAAATAGGCCTTGATGTAGCTCCGCCGCTGCTAGCATAAGGCATCCATCTACCCACCCTGCTTTCTCCTTTTCAAACTTTGCTTCTTGTTCCATCCTCCTCTCTTGCCCTCTTTGCTGTAAGCGCCGACCCCCTCCACGCGTGAGTTATTGAGGAATTTGGAGTGTCTTAGCTGTCCTCCCAGTCCTTGTCCCTTGCTACTCCCTTTTACCCTCTCTGCATGTAATTTTAAGATGCTCAAATCCCAATTATCCCTTTTTCAACAGCCTTACTTCCTTCGAGAACTGAGCTGGTCAAACTGTATCATTTTTTCCCTGATCCTTGGATTCCTAGGTTTTTTTTTTCCCCCACTCTATGCTTCTTTTAATCTATACCCATTTTCCTTTGTTTTCCCATTCTTTTCCCAGTGGTATCCCCTTACTACTATACTACCTTTCTGTTTCTGCTCTTTGCACAGTATCCCTCTCTCCCTCCTTTCTTACCAGTGGTGATAACGCCCTCCAGGCGGATTATGTTAGAGTGGTCAAATTGCCCAAGAATGCCAGCTTCGCTAAGAACGGAACGGCGCTGCTTGTCAGAACAACCAGCCCTTAACGTCTTTATGGCCACAGGCAGCTCCCTCTTACTGGGCAGCTTCAGGCAGCCACGGCACACCTCCCCAAAGTCACCTGTGGGGGGAGACAAACAGAGGTCGTGATCAGTGTCAATGGATGCACAGAAAAAGAGCGCTGAGGGTGAAAAACATCAAAAGAATGCGAGAAGAAAAGAGTAAGGGTTAGACTGAAGGGGATAGTGGGGGAAGCCAGACTCAGATGAAGAAATACTACTACATGTTGGGAAGAAAGAGTGATGACATTGAGAGAAAAAGATGAAATACAAAGGGATCAAAGAGAGATCAAAGATGGAGTAGAGTGCAGGTGAAACACTGAAGCATCTAGTAGAGGCAAATACAATAGCCGCAATAGTGTAGCGCAATTTTGGCAAAGATCTGCAAGTTCCAGAAATTTGATTGAACTGGTTGCCAATTCAGCCTCAAAGCAGATTCAGAGAAAGTGCAACAAAGCGGAGTTGACTCTAGAAGGTTTCTAATACTTTTGGCTTTCTTTTGCCACAGAACAATATATTTTACCATTTTTGTTACAATATTTGGAAAATTAGTGGTTTAAAATTGGTTGTCATTCATAATTTCTGCTGTGCTATACACTGCTTTTGATTATATCCTCATTCCCAAAATACATTGGCATGCTTTGCAAACTATGAATGAAACAGAGGGAGTTATTCGACACAATGTATTGAATATTTCATGTGTATTATTAAGCATAAATACCACAAAGACAACATGAGAGACAGATATTTATCTGTTTAATAAAAAATATTCATTTTAAATATAATGCCAGCAACATGCTTTTGTTAACCACTTCTTTAAACAGGAAAGCTCACATGTCATGTGCACTAATACTACAACAAACTATCTTAGATGCTATTTTGTTAAACAACAGTATAGCTTTCTACTTCTCCTCAATCTTAAAGGAGCTTGGAGCTTAAAGGATAAACAATACGTGTACAATTTCATTGTATATGTACAATGACAGTAAAGTGCTTTTCTATTCTTCTATTCTACCCCATTCTAAAATTGCTGAGCCCACGCACCCTTTCACAGAGTGGTGAACTCCTCCACCATCATCTCTGGAATGCATAGTTTAATCTGAGATGCTTTCTCATGTATAATGATGTACCTGTGTGCACAATTCTCTCGATCTTGATGCTCGAGTTGTCCAGCTCTTTGGCAAAGGCGTGGACAGCCTGAAGTAGGTCTTCACAAGTCTCAGGGTCAATGTAGGTCCTCCGTGTTGGGATCTTAACTGCAGTAGTATAAACACACAGAAATACATTTAAAAAATGTTGTTTTTTAAAAATTGGTGATGTAAAATGAGACATGTTTTCTACACTTTGTAAGACATTACATCATTTATTGTGCACATTCTTTATAATGTCTGAAGTACCCAGCAGCAACATATCCACATTAGATATAAAGAAAGAAACACTCCCAGACTGGCTGGACCCTGCTCTCAACACAAAGTAAAGCATTTCTAAAGTCTGCATCGCTTTGTGCTCTATTGAGGCTACCATCAGTGAAAGGAATTGCTATGTCTGCCTCCTTCAAGAAAGACTTTCTCTGTGTATGATAGTTGAACATTAGACCAAAATGTTGTGTCTGGGAAGAAGGCTTTGCTCTTTGATCTCCAGCCTGAAATCAATACCAGAGTTTTACCATTGATGTTTGAAAATGCTGAAAAGCCTTCTCCTATCAAACTCTACATAGCTCTTTATGACTGTAGGGTTACGGTAAATATCTCAGTTCTTAGTCAGCTTTTCAAGGTTATAAAAGCCAAATAGAACCCAAAATGCAAAGAGATGATTTTTGGGATCTGTCACTTTTTTTAAAAGATGAAAAAAAATAACATGTACTTCCATTTCTTTATTCATAACTCGTCTTACTCTCCGTTTTATTTGTTGTGACCTTGCAAACTCCTGGGAGACAAAGTAAGATCAAAGGCTTTGAGTGCTCAAGTCTTACTGGGTTCCCTCCACAAGGCTTTATTCAGATCACAAGGCTCTTCCACAAGGGTTTTTGTCTTTTCAAAATGTTATCGCTCTAACACACACATACGCACAGAAAATAACAGACACACACAACCAAAATACAATCTTCAGTCAGAAACTGGGACAAGCATAATAGACTTAAAAATGCTGAGGCAGAGAAACCCTAGTCACATGGTACTTATAGTTGCCTTGCTCCTTTGTTGTAAGTTTCACACTCCAGGTTAAAAAAAACCCTCAAACCACAATGTTAAATATAAAAAACAACAAAAAAAGCAACAAAAATACAGAGTTAAAAACTGATGTATTTTAACTTAGTAATTCAAACATTACTTAATAATGTTTCTTTGCCATATCCACACAAACTGCCTCATTTCTTTTACCAGCCTCTACAAAATCACTACTGTGAGGCTAATGAGACACAACAATTGGAAATTTTACCTGACATTTAGAAATGAAAGGGATATCGACTCCAACTAGTTGACTGTACACAACAAAATAAACACTACTTGGTTTCTCAATGAGCCTTAGTTTTCTTTATCAGCTAACTGCCTGTTGTACTTACTGAATACCAACGGTAAGAAGATAAACTTGCCAGCAGATAGTCAATGACCATTAACCAGTGTATTATAGCTCTAAGCTGGATGACCTTTGACTCCTGTTACTACACTTTAAGGCTAGTCTTCCAGGAAAAGGCCTGGTAGTTCTCCCAAAAGCAGCACAGAGGCTCTCAAATGTGATTACAGTTTCAGATTGACCTGAGGGAAACTATACTGGCTGCTTCAAAACGGCTTATTGATCTACCACACGCACATGCTTACTTGTGCGAACAAACACACACACTGATATGTTTCTCTCTCTCTTTTGCTCTCTGTATGTACAAAGCCGAAAGTGCACTTATGAAAGAAATAAAACCTATTTTATTCAAGTGTTGGACTAAGTTTTGGACTGAATGTTCTTTACTGCAGTATCTTAAAATCAGACACACACACACAAATGCACAAAACACGTAGCATCTGGGTTGGAAACATGAAGCTGAGCATGAGCTAAATCTGCATTCTATCTAAAGGCCACTAGATGGCGATACTTGTGGTTGCAAAAAAGATTTCCTGTCTTACAGACATCTAAGGGAAATCAGCTGACCTCTGGGTTTATGGGCTCAGTCATACATTTTGAGTCTATTTTGTAAATTTTGTTTATACCATGTTCCAAAATGGAGGATTATCTGTGGTATGAAACCAAGCGGTCATTGGCTTACAACTTGTCATTACCCAATGAGTATGCAGTTTCACAGTCAAACCCACCCCTCCCCGACACATCCGTTTTCTTCCCCCTCTAGCATAGCAAAGCTGGAAACGCTCATCTCGAAGCTTCACAGCAGGACTTCAAAAACCAGTGCATAATGTCATGGTAGCTATGCCCATCTTATATACAATAGTTATTTTGCAACTGTTGTTGAAAAAGTCACATCATTTTCAGACAACAATGCAACATTACATCATACATATACCCCCACACCAGGAAAAATCTCTACCCCAGTAAGGACTTAATCTTCAATCCGAATTTGTAGTCTAAACTGTTCAAGCTCAGTCTGCTTGAATGTTCTTCCATCCATCCATCCTCTTCCGCTTATCTAATTCAGGGCTGCGAGGGGACTGGAGCCTATCCCAGTTGCCATAAAACGAGAGGCAGAGTACACCCTGTACAAGTTGCCAGTCTGTCGCAGGTCTACTTGACTGTAATCAACACCCAGCTTTCGAAGTTAACTCACGGCTAGCTTTGTTTTAGCGTGTCGCCTTTGCAGCATTTAGCTTTTCATGTTCATCCATCACACATGTGCTGCACCGGCTGATCAGATCCAGGGTCCATCGAATTACTGCTAAGCGCACTTGAAGGGAAACTGAAACATATTCACAAACATTTTCTTTCATCATAGATAGAAGAGCACAAACTTCTTTGTCTCTTTCGCCATTCATTTCTATACACACCTTCTTTTGCCGACTCTCTCTTATGCAGAGTCAGACTATCGATGGCATCGCAAATGAGTCACGAGCCTTTTCTCCTCGCATTCATGGAATATGTACTGAATATTTCTAGGTCACATACTCTGACATAAAACTAATATTCTGAGCAGTGTCACTTATGATGAGTCTCCTTCTCTGCCAGTTCACCTCATCACACTTCATCCCTCAAACCTCTTAGTGCACCCTTCACTCACTCACTCATTTACCCTCCTTTTTCCCCCTCCTCCTTCCTGTACTTTATTACTCACACACTCATTTATTCACTTTTTCTCTCTCTTCCCCTGTCCTCCCGCATTAATATATGGTTGTAGAATGTGTTTTAAGAGTCTGGCAGGCGAACAGATGGGAGGAAAAAAAAATCATAACACCTACTACTTTGCGTGCTTCCAGCTCTCGGACAAAGCAGACCTGCAGGAACGCGAAAGCATGCTGCACTGGGTTTGCATGCATGGAACGCAAAATGGACTTTTGTGTTGAATAATGAGAAAAAAATGTTTATATGGGTGTCCAAGTTTCGCAGTGGAAGGTGTGTGTGCCTCTGAAAAGCAGGCCAAAAATGTTTTGGTGTGTTTCTGTGTTTGTGTATATTACGTGCTTGTCAGCTGTTGGCATGTCTTTGTTTGGGAAGATTTAATTCCCATTCGCATGGCTTCGGCTCATTATTCATCAGACATAGTGCTCCAAACCTCTCTAGAGGGCTCAGTATGCTGGGAGATTAAACAACGCAAATGAGCACGAGCACACGCTTGCACACTCACACACAATTAACAAAAAAAAGGGAAAGAAAGCAAACTCTGCATGCATACACACATAAATAAACTCTAAAACACACACGTGCACACACACACACACACACACACACACACACACACACACACACACACACACAGCCACCACATTAGCAAAGCACTGACAGGCAAACCCACACACAAACAGGAACAGATATGTCAAACTTGTTTCAATCTGTCACTGTCAAACAAAAAAGCTATTAAGAGCTTTGCGACCAGAGGTTAAAAAAAGTGGCATTTACAACCTTGTAAAACAACAACATTTACTGTTCTGCTTTTGAAGCACAGTCTCGCCTGCCGCCTGCCTTGTTCTTGAGATTTTAGCCTTTTTTATTCTTTTTCCTCCCCTCATCTCCGGCTCTTTATTTTCCTCCTCCTCCTGATTTCAATCTCTCCCCATCAAACTCAACCACGCACACACCACCTAATGGAGTGTGTCAGTGTGCTCAGAGTTGGCTAAGCATGCACTCAGAATTGCGAATCAAGGCTGCGGCGCTACTTAATGCCTCAAAAGTCATCTGTAATGCACGGGCGTGTGTGTGTTCACATGCCATTCCCGCACTGGAATAGGAAAAGACAAAGCCCTTTTTCAGATTCCGCCTCCTGTCCCATACACTTTATACAGACACAGTGATGCTGTATAATACAATCATTACTTTTGTCACTTACATTGGAAGTAAAGTTCCTCATCTCCCTCTTGAGAAGCCTTACTGTAGCCACATTGCCTGCGAAGAAAAAGAGAGACGGTCATCAGAGAGAGTTTCTTTTTAATCCCACTTAGCAGACACAGGTAAATGGCAGAATCAGCTGCTCTTTATCTTGAGCCATGGTATAAGTAGTAACTGCCAGGAGAGAAGAAGTAAAAATGAGAATATTGATAGAGGAGAAAGGATATGGAGAAGCATTCATAAAGACCCCTGAAGTGTTCACTCTGATGTGCATCAGAAAAATCTGAGGCTCAGTACCATTCCTGCCTATTTGAGTGTGCCACCGACTCACAACAATAGCCTTGCAATTGATACACCATTGTTGTTTCACCTTGAATAACTTTTTATCCAAGAAATGAATATATATACACTTGGGCAACTGGACTGTCTCATCCTTTGCCACCACGGGGGGTCTAAAGAGGAGCAAGCTCAATAGGATCTCACTGTTGATGGCTTCAGCCTGAAAAAAGCTTTTTTTTCCCCTTTGCATGTAGCATGCAACACAAAAGCCACGCACACTCACACTGTCAGTGACAAATTAACATTTGGCTGGCTACTAACAAACTTGCTTACATTAGAAAAATAGAGGAAAAACAAGACTAAAGAATTACTGAGGATATCATTTACAACATCAGAAGTTTTTCTAACAAACAGGGTGCCAATAAAAAATAGTCTACAAATACCAAAGTATAGTATAAAAGTGTGCAAAAGTCTCGAGCCTCCTCTCATTTCTTTGTATTTTCATAGGAAAACTAAAAATAGTTGCACTGACTTATTGGAACATGCGCGAACATACATGGAAATAAAACATGAAAGCCAAAAACAGAGTTTGTATAATTCAGTAATGTTAAGGTCCGGGTTTTTATATTCAGTTGTGTTGTTACTGCATTGGCAGTGTGTTTGGGTTTACTGTCATACTGAAAAATTAAGCAGTTCCCAATCTAATGCTTTCCAGATGGCATTGCATGGCGGATCAAAATCTGACTGTACTTTTTTTGGGAGTTCATAATTCCATCAGTGTTGACGAGATCTCCAATGCCACTGGCTGAAATCGTAATTTACAGATGGCTGTTGGCACTCACTGCTGTACCTCTCTCCTGATGTCCTCCATACATTTTGTTGATGATTTTAACCAAAACGATTTATTACTCAGTGATGCTCATTGCCACTGATTTTCAGTCCAGTTTTTGTATAATTTGGCATATCTCAGCCTTTTCTTCCCTTATTTCTCCCTTAAAAATGGTATCTTGACACTACCCATGAGGCCATCTCTGATGAAGCTTCACTAAACATTAAGCATATGACTTTCAGATACTATTCATCTGCATGAGATAGTGTTTAAGGCCTTAAGGTTCTTTTGTCCAGTTTGCTCCCTTTTTTAAGGACACACTGCACACTATGCTGAGATATACCAAGTTTTCAGCCTTGTTGGTGTACAAATACTATTTTATGCATGTCAAACTGTGTTATCTTTGGAATATTTTGTACATTCAACTAAAGAAACAGGAATAAATTGTTTTTTTGTGAACACGTAGAATTTAAAATGTGTCTTTTGGCTAGTTAAATGTTATATATAGACAGAATACTGGTTTATCCCTTCATCCCTTTATGCTTGAATGAGTCATAGGTCATTGTTAAGTTGTTTAACCAAGTGTTCAAATCATTTTCAAAAACATTACAAGAAAGTTTTGCTCCTTGGAAGCAAAATATAAAGAAATGGGGGGTAGTTTAAGATTTCTTCACAGCACAGTTTATATGCTGTATATGGAACGAGAAGGTCATGAACAAACATCTGAAAGTTTTCTTCAAGTGCCAATCTCAAGAGTGCCTTGTCCTTCACGTCTTTAGCATATCAGTTTAGCATTAGCCTTTTAAAAGAACATACGTGTATGTATATCTGCATCAATAATATCAACAAGTGAAGATGGAACATACTTAACGTACTACTGCCATGGTTAGTGAACATGTTTTCACGAAGAAGCCACAACTTGCGCACAGATGACACTGAGGTGTAGATTTATGTTAAGTAAAATATTATATCTGCTCAGGGAGGCATGTGTTAATGTGAACATCATAACATATCTGCACTACACAAAGAACTGGTGCACAGCTGAGAGGGAGTATACAGAGAGCACAACAGTCGTATGTATGTGCACATGGGAATGTTAATGTGTGACGTTTGTGCATGAGTGTGTCTGCACAAATCCGTGTGTGTGTGTGTGTGTGTGTGTGTGTGTGTGTGCGCGCTTTACAGGATCCTGTTATATTGCATGTGCATGTCCCTGTGAGTTTTTATAAGGAGAGACGTGGCTGAGGGTGAGGCTGACACATCCCTCAGCCTGTGTAGCAGTTGGGTCTGAGACAAGGTCAGGACCCTGTCTGTCAAAACACACCAGCAGACACATGCACCACAACTCCTCAGGGCAGGAGATATCAGACAGGAGAGAGGAGAC
>VUQG01003089.1:4054-15528 GCA_015106755.1 Etia nguti
ATGGGTTAACAACAGAAGGAGTTGCAGATGTCTTGCAGATAAAAGCACAGCTTCTCCAGTTCCGCTGCAGCACGTGGATCGAAGAAGAAGAAGAAGAGAACAAAACATGAGACATGGAGCACATGGTTAAAGCCACTTACAAAGAAACTGTATGCATCTTACCTTCACTAATTAGTGCACATTATCTGTGCTTGTCAGAGGATTTATGAGTATGACTGTTAAGGAAACGGTGAAATACTCAAAGACGAAACAGCCGCTCATAAAAATGTAGTGACGAGAAAAGTCTTTAAGCATAGAAACATGCTTAAAGGTTGTTAAATGAGTGCGATGCAGTGCTGAGAAAGACTAAATAATACAGCGACAAAAGAAACCCAAAAGGAACTGCAAGTGTGTATAAGCCTGCCTGATATGAGGTGTATAAACCAAGGAACTGGCACACTGGCTCTTTGAAATGTCCACCTAGAAATATGAGGTTAAAGTCACATGATCAGTTTAGACTGGCACACTGGGCCAGAGGGGAAATAAGCCGACCATTAAATGTTCCAATAAGACGAATCAAACAGTTCAATGCAGAGGTTAAGAGCGCCAGTTACAACCAAGCCCCGCTGGCTTGTTTTTAAGTTTAAATGTGGCATCTGCTGCAATCCTTACTGGATCTGAGTGTTTGTAGTGACACATAATATACTACAATGAATGTAATAATCCCATAATAGAAAACAAATTCAGTGCCACGAACAGCTGTAAGTATCTTTGAAATGCTACTTAGCCAAATACACAGTTTTTATCGGCGTGTTTTCAAGTTAAATCAGTTGACTCCATCTACACTGGTTGGGATTTACAGTCTGAAATAAAGACGGCAATTTACGAAGAGTCCATAAAAATCACCTTCACACTGAAATGTCGCTTTATATTTAAGGATATTGCTTTTTCTCTTCCTTTCCTCCAGTGCTGTCCCTCTTCTCTTTCTTTTCAGACTTCTCTTTGTCATGTCTGGACTCCTGCAGCACAAAAAGAAACAGGAAAAAAAGTAAATAATGACGACAAAGTACAGAAGTCTCGAGAGAAAGTCTGTTAGTCGACAGCTCGGCTGAGTCTGACCTTCTTGCCGCCAGAGGACGTCCGCTCGGGTTTCACAGCGTCGGCCTTCTCTTTACTGGATGATTTGGATCTTTTGCTCTTCTCTTTCTCGGCCAACAGCGGGGAGTCACACGAAGGACTTGTGCTCTTGCTGTTTTTGGAGGCATCTGAGAACAAAATGTTGGCTTACATTAATTTTTATTTTATGTTGTTCTTGTTTGGCTGAAAGCTCTTTCAGATTTCTTATGACCAAAAACAAAACGCTTACTGGTCCCATTCTCATCCTTTCTGCGTTTGGCTTCTTGGCTCGTCTCACGGTCATTGACAGCTTGGTCCTGATAGACAAATGACGTGATTTAATAATAACTAATATTCAACTATGTCCTTGTTGCTACTGCCTCTCCATCTAATATGAAAACTAACTCTCAAAAAATCCATTTCACATAGTCAATGAGGCTGTTAGAGACTGACTCTTTTCCGCTCTTTCCGCTCTTTTTCTTCTTTCTTCTCTTTGGATCGGCCTTGTGTGTTCTCTGAGTCTTTCTTCTCCATCTCCCTCTCTCTGCTCTTGGACCGGGCAACTGAATTGAAGTTCATGTGGTGCTGGAAAAACAATTACATATGAATAGAACAAAACAACCCAAACAGGCAGGAATGCCTTTATGCTGAGTGTTAGTATAACTTTAAACGTAATACAGTACTGCATGGGGGAAAAAATATGCCCACAATGGTGGTAAAACGAGTAAAAAACTATTAACTATTGTACTTTTCCTCATCACTCTACACTGATGACATACTTCCAAATACTGACTGATATTCAGTGTATAGTATGACACGGGACTACTAACTGTTCAACAAAGAGTTCACATGAGAACAACGACGACGGAGTCCAAAGGAGAAAAACATCTATAAACTTATTCACGTATTTAAAGTCAAGTTAGTTTGTGATTTGTGAAACTCGTTTGTTGCAATATTACTGACACTTAGTCTGATAGTTTTATTACATAACCCAAAAGGTATGTTTGACACAACATGCAAGGGATTTGCTTTCAGTGAGAACTATGAAATATACTTTTCAGAGCAGTTCAAAAGGTCTTACACCATCTTTCAATACAGCAGTTACAGCACAAATGTTAATAAAGTGCTTATGAATCTAGATACATAGACGTGTAAACACATCTTACAGTCTTAAGTCAAAGGCTGACATTATAAACATAATACAGGCATCACTGGTGGCCTGGGGCCGGCAATAGTGTGCATTAGGCAAGTTGACTGGCTAGCAGCTGGCCCATATGAGAGAATGACCATGTTTCCACTGGTGGATTAACTTGTGAAGCAAACTGGCTGAAATGTAGCATCACTATTAAGTAGTTTTTTCTTAGATAGTATTTTCTCATTGACATGTCAATAAAAGTCCATCATAAAAATGTTTGATTAATTTAAATATGAAGAACCCAACAGTAGCTACAGTGCCTCTTTCTAGCAGTGATGCCTGGAGCATGCTGGGGTGAGCCTACGGGGCAGAGCATATCCCACTACATTTAGTTCAGTTATCATTTTTCCACTAATACGAAACAGAAATCCCCTAATAAATTACTTATAATACGTTAGGCTATCAAAGTAATGAAATTACCTTCATTTGCAGTTGGAGGATAGTCTAATCTACTGGCTCAGAAGCAAGAAAAAATGTTATCCTGAACCCTGTATAATAAGTAACTATTAATTAATAAAACTTAATCAATGCAGATATGTTTTAAGATTTACAGATTCTTTATATTTATGATTAGAAATGTAAACCTGTTACAGTCAGCTGGAAATGAAGGGACACTTGAGTTTATATCTACTTTGTTTTGATAAAATATTGCTGTCCAACAAGAAATATGGCCCTATATGAGCACATAGTACTCAGTAACTGATGGTTTTCATTATAAAAGTGTACTGTGTAATGCTACAAAATTTAGTAATAAATTTGTAAGGACACAACCAGCTAGGACTTCATGTTATTGCCTTTATTGTCTGGTATTTAATTTGCCCTCGCCGACATAAAAAGAGGTGAACAATCCAGATACTTCAACAAAACCTGAACATAGCAGAATATTTCATGTTTAATTCACAGGAATAAAACAGACTGTCTGAATCTCGTGCACACAATAAACTCACAGCAATAGTCATGGTTAAATGTGTTTCTTCAAAAATTATCAGTTTAATGGGGAGAATACTAAATGTGTTTTCTGGCACTTCATGTAGGTCAGTTAAGGGATGTGGTTAATTTCAGAAAAAAACTCAAAACCAGGGGCATTACTGTTTGGTATTTATGGCTTTTTCAAGGATTTTTTTTTTTTTTTTTAAAGGTCCGCAATGATTTTACTTATTATTTAGGGAATGAAGATAATGATTCTAGCAATTGACTAGAACCATCTTTAAAAAAAAAAAGAAGAAATTTACCTTAAAGTTGCTGCTAAAAATCATGAAAATTAATACAACCGATGTGTAATTCACCTAAATGCAGTCTTCAGCTGATGCAGTCTAGTGTAAGCTACATGCACACTTCTTCCAAGTGGCAGGTGTAATTTAGTAACAGTAATTTGGCAGTTCACACGAGCGACTATTTTTATTTTATTTTATTTTATAAGTGTGAGAACAAAGAACCGCAGAGAGACCGAATCACATGACATCAAACACTTTTTCATGTGAGAAGCTGAAGACGTTTTTGACTGGTGAACAAAAAGCTAGGAATAGAAGAGTTAGTTCAAACCTTGGATGTTGACTCCTTGGGTTCGATGCTATTGTCCTGTAGGGATGAATGGAGATGACAGATGAGCTGGGAGGGGGTGGGGGATTGGGAGGTTGTCAGACAGCAGCAGAGAGTTGGAAAAAGGGGTTGGGGAGGTGGGGAGTTGGGGCTGGCCGGACCAACAGCACACTTCGCCCTTGACCTCTGACCTTCAAGGACTAAGGCTTTGACAAGGTTATAACATAGAGAAGTCATCATCTGGAATTGCAATATTTAAAATAGAAAAACCCTGAGCATATATGAAATAACTGCTAGTCTTAATACTACAGACATGTCTGACCTAAAATAGAAGTCCTACACCACAGCTGGTTTTCAATACATCTAAAGTGCAAGTGCTGGAAGTAGTGCGTGCGTGTGTGTGTGTGTGTGTGTGCGCGTGCGTGCGTGTGTTTGTATATAAATATATAAGACAAATCACTCAATTTCTTATGTGCTTGATTGCATCCCTACATAGGTAACTGTTGCTGTCACTTACAGTTCAGGAATGGAAAAGACACATGGAGCCTATTTCTCTGGTGGAAGGGTAAATTAAAGACCTATCACAAGCTTCCAGTGGTTTGGGCAACGCTCCAGACGATTCAGGCTTCGCCCACTCTCTCCCTCACTGCCTCTCTCTTTGCAGGGGTGGGCTTATTTTCTTCTGTATTTTTGGTAGATTCAAAACTGCAACATTCACATTCTCCGTTGATGTCAGATGCTGGTGGCTCTGGTTTCCACTCATTGCTTGCCAGGAGGTAGTACAACTGAAGATCCCATTGGCTGGTAAGTCGTAGGGATAGCACTGAAGGGGGGGGGGCCTCGGCAGGACTGGCTGGACTTGCATCTCGTGACGTGGAGACTCCGTGAAGGCTGTTTCAACGAGCGGAGATGGAAGAGGGACTCAGCTGCAGCAGAGGCACTCCTACAGCAGGGAAGATGCTGGACACCATCCATCTTTGTGCTGCATCCAGGGGACGTTGCGGGGTTAGCGAAATATTTTACATCACAAAAAAAACAGGAACTCTTCACAGCTCAGAAAAAAAGGAGGGGAAAAAACTCTTGGGCATCATTTCAAGTAGTAAAACACTGCTCCGGGTTTTGGGGGGGGGGGGAAGCCTATGGAGCGCTCTTTATTTGGCAAGCCTTTTTTTCTTCAGGTGAGTATTATTCTCAAAAAGAAAAACAAAAACAAAAAAACTCCACATGGAATATAGAAATGCTTAAAAAATTTCTTTCTTCCCAAGGCACACTGATTGCTTTCATTAATATGAAAATAGGTAAATATTTCAATATGAAAATACTCAATATACACAATATTTTCTTGGCTAAGTCCTTGAGGAGATCTCTCCCAATTCTGCAAAATATCATGCTTATGTCCATGGAATGCTTTCCAACTCCCATGGCTATGGTTGGGATTTCCGTGTGCGACAATTCTCCTTTGTTGATCTTCTGGGCTGCTGGAATGTGCAACGGCAGGGAACGCTCCGGCAGATAGAGAAGAAACTGGCACAGCCTTCCTCAAGCCATACTAACCTTAACAGACGAGGAGTGGGACGGGGAAGCGTGACTGTCGAGCTTTCGTCTTTTGTGATCTGTGAGAGACAGGCCGAGGGACACTGGTGTTAATTTGTGCATTAGTGCCATCCATTTAATGGCTTACAAAAACATTACAAAGGGTAAGAAATGGTGAATCTAAACCTTTACTTCTACTTTATTTTTGTATTTAATTAAGCACACTGAAATACAAGCACCGAATGCCTAAGTGAATTCATGTGATTCACAAATGTAAAACATGTCAGCATCCTAGTAAACAAACTGTCGCAGAAGTAGAAGAATATATGAGATGAAGTGTACGGACTTGTAAGAGGCCTGACAGAGCAGTCAAAATGTTACCGCACACTTTCATGAGCAGTCCAACACCACTGGAAAGGTTTCTTACCCCTCTCAGATTCAGCCGACTCAGATCTGGGACCTGGTGACTTGAGGGACCCGGCCACAGCACTCCTGTCTCCTTTCTCCTTGCTCTTGGCCTCCTTGACAGCATCACGCTCCCTGGACGGTTCCATGGGCTCCCCGTTTCCGGCTTTGACCTTGTCGTCTTTTCCACTCTTCTCATCTGGCTTCACTTTCTCCCTGTCTGCCTTCGGGGTCTTCTCCTTACCCTCTCGCACCACCCGCTCCTCTTTCCCTGCCCTCTCGTCTCTCTGCTTTTCCCGACGGTTCTCCGCCTTTGCCTCTGGTGTGCTGCCGGGTGTCTTTTCCTTTTTCTCTTTTTTCTCCTTCCCGCTCTTTTCTTTGTCGTCCCGTTCTTTGACGGCTTTGGTGCTGCGGAGAGACATTTTTGCTTTTCAAAACCATTTAATTGAAAATGCTTCACGGAGCAATCATCTGAATCCAACACTCAACTGTATTTTATTTATACATTGCTGTATCACAAAACAAGCTGCACAAACTTTCAGCAGCCGATGAAACTGGTGGATTTTTTTAAAGCTTTGTTTTATTCTCCTACCTGTTGAGAGCACCGTTGCCATTGCTGGTGGTCACTTTGGCTGCTGCACTGTTGGCTTTGCTCACTGGCTTTGTGGTCCCCTGAGATTTATCCTTGCCCCGATCTGCCCAAAAAATAAAAATCAAGGACAAAGAATAGTTGGACAGGGTGTATTAAAATTACGGGCATTCATATTGGAACTGAAGCTTTGAGTGTTTACGCTGCATTTTAGTTGGAAAATAATAATAGACATACACAACCAAAAATTTAGCGTTTGTCACATTAAAAAGAAAGGTGGTAGCTGTCATATTTTTAAATCCTTCACTCACCACCATCCTCTGAAGTCCCCTCCTCGGTCTTGCTTGTGCTAGTGGCAGGTTTGCCTGTGCTGCCGGGGCCGTTCTGTTGACTGGCAGGTGTGGCGCTGCGTGCTGGCTGCTCTTTGTGGTGAAACTCATTCTCAGGGACCATGTGCACCTTCTGGCTTTTCAAGCGACCTGAATAACTGTAAGACGCATAAAGGGTTTGCAACAGCAGAGACAAAACTTCTAAAAGAACTTCTCAGTGTCACGCAGTGCAAAAATTAAACTTTTACAAAGGGGTAAATATCAGCTAAAATAAACCCCAGTGTATTTGTCTAATAATATATTACACGCACGCACGCACATATGTGCTGATCAATATCCAATATCCTACACAATCCTATCATATACACAGTGAAAAAATTCACTGAACAACATTCACTGTGTATAGGATGTTTACTCAAATGTTTATAGAAATCCAGGTTCTGTCCTATCTGCACACTTAAAGTTAGAGACACTGGACTTGCTTTGTAGCTTTAATGGCTCAGTGGCATTAGGTTCTTCCAATTTAAAGTCACTTTACCAGCTATTAAAGGCTCAATTATCAACACTTAACAACCATCTCCACCCTGGGGCTAAAAATCAAGTGCACCAACCATCTTATAACATAATCATCTCAGCTACAGATACAAGCTGCCACTCCTACATGTCTGAAAAGAGTTCATAACCCCACTTCACGTGATAGATGTTAACTGTAAGCTCCACATAGAGCTGATCAGCACACAATGTTACCCCATTGCTAAGGCATAGAGGTCTGGTCGCTTATCCTTCTCTTCAAGGCAGATCTTGTGGACACGGCACTCTAGTGCTTGGCCCAGGTTCAGGACCTTCGGGTAGCAGGGCAGGATCTTGGTAAGTACGATTAAAATGTTCCTGATGTGGGTGTAATCTCCTGTTTCCAAGCAGTGAACTGATGCCTGGTTGGGGGAGAAAGAAAGGGTAAGATCATGGTTAAACACACACCATCCAGAGCTATGCTTAACATTACTTGGACTGAATATAACAGAAGAGTTATGGTAAACAGGCAACTCACTTTAGTCAGCATGTAATGCCATTTATGAACCACATGGCGGAAGTTTTCATAATCTAGCTGATCTGCTTTGTTTCCTCCATCAAAGCCTGTGGCTCTGAAGATGGTGAGGAAGCCGGGGTAATTGGCACACTCCTACGACCGCACAAAAACAAGAAAGATTCATATCCAGCTCAACACGCAGCAGAAAATGTTACAAATCATTTTTTCCAGGTACACATGGACACCTTCTCATAGATGGCACGGTCGCTGTGCCAGCGGGTCACCGTCTCCAACATGCAGCAGAGGAAGCGTCCATAGCGGTGAGACTCATTCTCCGTACAACTGGCCACAGTATAAATGATAGCAGAGAACACCTGTCAAGGACACAGTGGACAGTTTTTACTTAACGACTAAAGCAACATGATCTATACATTATAATGTGCATGTATAGTAGTGGAAAATAAGGGGCAGTGCACACACAAATTGTGCTAAGTGTTCAAGCTTTTATGCTTATCATCATTCAGCTGAACCTTCTTAGCATATCACTTCAACCGGAAATGATTCACTTGAATGGTTGAAGAACCACTCAATGATAAAGTCTTTTTAATTTAATGGATTATTGCTACTCCTTCTCTTCTGCAGAGCAGGATGAATTAGAGCCTAGTTTATTAATCACATTATGAATATTTATTATTTTTCTTTCTAAAGCACTTTGGTTTTCAGAAGCTCTAAAAATGGAGGTGAAACATTGCTGTCATGCACAACCTCTTACCCTGTCATAGCACAGTAGGGTGCAGAAGTTGGGAGTCTTCTGCTGATGGACAAGCTCAACAAATCGGGCACAGTACACCGCGTCGATGGAAGAGAAGATGCAGCGAGGGAACAGGCAGAGCTGCAGGAACTTTGTTATGGTCTCATTTTTTGTGGATTCTGTCAGTAAGCATTTAGATTTGAGTTGGTAAAACAATGGACATTATAGCTTCTCTCATGAATGATGCCATTACATCAGCTTTATTCCCCATTATTACATTAAATGACTTACTAGTTACTGGCTGTGTCTTAAGGAAGTTCAAGGTGAAAATAACACGAACAAAAAGAAAACAAAAACTATTACATACGTATGTAACCTGTCTGTCATTTACTTATGAAAGCCTCACTGGATGTTTGCTTAGCGAGAACCTAGAAACGCTTGTAAATAATGCAGCAGAATTGCTATTTTTAGCTTTCTCTTTGGGTCAAAAGAAAATTGATGCACTATTTTCTTTTCTTATTTTGAAGGACTGTGCACAAGTTGACTAAGATACATCAATAGCACCAAACATTAAAACACTTACTGGCCAATAACCAGTTGTCTTTCTCCAGTTTGAGGCGGTGTAGAACTCTTTGGACATGCTCCAGCTGCTTCTTCTCCTCCTCCTGTAGTTTTTCCTGGAGTGCAGTGCAGCGTTCCTTCTCCTTCTTTTTCTTATTCAAGGGCTACATTGGAAATAAATCAAACAAAAAACAGTTCAAAAATACACCCAATTATGGATCACATCATTTTATAAGCACTTCACTCTTACAGAGATTATCTTAGAATTTTTGACTTAGGAAATACACTGATTAAAATCTTGTGAGCAACACAACAAAAACATCATTTCTGTATTAAATCTTAAATCTGCTGTGCAGCAACAACTCTCAACAAGCTACTCACTATCTCAGGGTTCTCCTCGATTTGCTTGATCTGCGCCTTGAGTTTATTGACCTCACGCTCGTAGGCAGCATGTGGCACGGCCAAGTCGTACATGGTAAGGGACCAGAAGGTGGCGTAGAACTGAGGGCGGAGATCATCCCAGACCCTGGCTGGGTGGAGCGATACCACAGCTTCATGCACCGGTGTCATCACCTGTTCGCAGGCTGCCACATACTTGTGTACCTTCTGCTGCTGCCGATTACCTTTTTCTGCCTTCTTCAACTCATCATACTTAGACTGCAAGTAGAGAGCGTGAAGTTAAAGGACCCTGAATTTTTTCAAGTTAAAAAACAGTATCCGTTTCTTAATTTAAGCAATTCAAGCAAAAAAACAAAACAAAACAAAACTTGTGAAGAGACAGATGTAGCATAAAGTCTTAAAACTTAAACAACAAATTTACTTTTTAAAATATTTCCATTTTATTCACAAGACTCAAGTTCAGGCAGTTTTCAAACCTACTTCTTTGAAATCTTTGTTTCAATGAGGGAAATCAAGCCCATAAGGACTTAGACTATTCAAAGGCAGTATGTTGAGAAAATTGAGAGTAATCTACTCACCAGTATCTGATGGGCATACATTGGCCTAGACAAGAAGAACGCAGCGTCATGTGGAGTGTGGAACTGGTTACAAAGGATGTCAATAGAGGGAACCCGCTTGATGTAGTCCTCCGTGCTGAGGTTGGAGGCCAGAAAACCACCAAACTGCACTAATGTGTCATGACACTGCAGGAAGTAAATTATTAATTATATATAGGAACAAATAAAACATGTTCTCTTAAGTTTTTGTTGTTAAATGTGTAGCACAGAATTTCATTACAATTTCAATTTAGTTGTCAAATGCAAGGACAGTCAACTGTTTAATTTTACTGTGAGAGGGTGTGTACCTGGTCATACAGATGTCCAACAAGTTTAAGATGTTTCTCTCCACCCTCCAAGAAAACCACGCCATTTCGTTGCTGGGCCATGAGTAAACACAATGGTAGTGCTAGCTCGTGATCCAGCAGCACCTCCTTCAGACGCTGAGAGGACTTTTTAGTGTTTCTGATCTGGCCGAAGTATCCACCCTGCAAAGAGAATCAGACTCATAATCTGTGCACCTGCGCTGAGGTTAAAACAATGGGTTCAGGAAATCTTACAGCTCTTTCTAAGGAGACTGCTTTAGAAAATGACAACTTTACATACCTCGGCTTTGAGTTGCTCGCCTCCTGTCATGGCTTCTAACTGTTCCGAGGTCATCTCATCTGTGATCTCAATGCCAGCCATTTTCTGCACCACTTCTTTCAAGATCAACAGGTCAAAACTGCGGTAAAAAGAGTGATGTTCCTCATATGTTTAAATAAGAAACATATGAAGCAAAGTAAACAATGACCACCAAAAACAACCACATGCTCATCTCTTTAAAGACATTTTATGATTTTTTCTTTTTTTTTTTTTTAAAGTGAGATTAATTAAATCTTTTCTGATTTCTGGGTACTGATATCACAGGTTGTACAGCAAGTATGCATCTTTTGTTATTTGAAATGATTATTAAAAAATATTTTTACCAGGCAAAGTGATATGAAAGAAAAAAACCCAACGGTCCTTGGACTCGCAAGTTAGTAAATCTATGCTGTCTCTACTAAACAGTTTGTAACCACTCACCTTTTCCCTGCTTTTAGTTGATTGGTGACATATTGAAGGAGGCCAGCCAGCTCAATCGGGTACTTTCTGAACACAGCTCCACACAGACTTGCCAGGCCTTGGCGTATCAGAAGAACAGGTGTATGTTAGATACTCATTAAAATATCAAACAATTTCTCTTCTTTTGCATGCAAATGAAACCGTGAAGCCACTCACTCTGAAGCCACGAGGAGATGGTAGTGTCATCGTGCTTCATCTTTTCTTTCTCAGGATTGGCCAGAGCCTCAATTATGCAATCTGAAGACAGAGTTAAAAGGAACAACACAGACGGACAACTCCCTCACGACTCAGAAACACACACACTTGTTAACGAACTGAATAAAGAACAAAAAAAAAAAAAAAGATAGTGTA
>VUQG01003089.1:15548-33188 GCA_015106755.1 Etia nguti
AAAAGATAGTGTAGGATACAGGCCAAGACATCATAGTTGAGGGATGTGAGGTATTTCAGGGAGTCTACCACTGGACTGATGAGGTTGTCGTACCATTGGATCTGAGACAGGATCTGCCATAAAACAACGAAGGAAGAGGATTAAAAATGATCATCTACACAGGATATTACACATTACACCACACCTTATAGCATTTTTCACATGTAAAAAAAACATCTGAATACACTGAAACAGATGAGATGCTCATTTGAGCAGTTTTATATTGTGAGGTGCACTGATTTGTTAAAATCAGTCTCACAGATGCAGAGCAAAATGTCCTACTGATGTGTATGGGTATAAACAAATTTCATTCAAAACATTTTGCTTTAGTTCCACATTTTCCATGCAAACACTTCCTGTCATTTAGTTTTTGCCAAGTGGCTATAAATTTGGTTAATGGATGTAGAATTTGCAAGCAGGACGCTAGACATGAGCAATTCCTTGAAAACATGTAATCGGAAACCAAGCCTGCTGTACGACAGAGACAGAAATCTTACTGGCAGCTGTATGGAATAGAAAAAATGTGCTACGTGTCTAGAGAACTGTTTCTTTATGGCCATAAAAATGCAGGATTGGTTGCTCTTTGTAGTTTGTGGACACACACAGAGTAAAATAGAATAATTGCAATAAAAGGGACTTACATAATCAAAGAGGATGGTAGGATTACTATGGCTCAGTTTTCCAATCTGCCTTCCAGATTGTTTCACGTTCTCTTTGGTCAATCGCCTAAAGAGTAGAGAAGAAAAAACAAAGGAAAAAAAAAAGGAAGGACAGGGGAGAGAAAAGATTTAATAACACAAGATGACACAAAGAGCATTGTGAGCAAAAACTGTCACTTCTGTAAGTTTCAAAGCAGTTGGAAAATGTTCTTACGATTGTCATCTTAAAATAAAAGAACCGTTACTGATTTTTTTTCCTCAGTAGCAGAACAGTGTTAGGATAATTAATTACCCAGCATCGAAAATAAGCCACCTTTAAGATCCTTTTGCTGTTCAACATGCTCATGTTTAACTGTGCTTAACTACTCCAAGTGAAGCTTTGTCTTAACTAAAAACCAAACAAATCTCTGCACGTTTCCATTAAATGTCCAACTTGAATAATAATAATAATACTACTAATAATAATAATAATTATTTTTTAAATTTCACAATTACTATAAGACTACACACACACACACACACACACACACACACGGTAAACTTTCACTCCTGCTCGTTCAGTGTCACGCAACAATAACAGTGATTAACAGTCAACCATTATCCAAAATTTGTTCCTGAAGTTAGTAATGTACCACACATAATTGAAAGGTAATATGAAATTGACAGATTTCAGACAGACAAAAGATCGATCAACACTTGAAAATTCAACAACATTAGAAGTTGAAAAGATGATCCAAAAGCACAGAAAAACATTTAACTTACTTCATGATGTATTTGGCCCTATCCACAGTCTGAGCTTTGACTTTAACCAATAACGGATGGCTGGAATACGTCTCATTCTTCCACTGCCCATATAACCGATACCTTTGGGAACACATAATGAGAAATCAAAGGCAAACACTTAAAAACACTGGTAAGAATGGCAGTGTATGACCTATTAAGAATCAAAAATTTCACAGCTATAAGAACTCAGACCACGCTTTCAAGGAAGTTAAGTTCATCAAACTTGCAGTTCAGAGCAGTTTAGGTATTTTCTTATGCATCTCATTTGCCCTTGTCAAGACAGCAATGCGAATTTGTCTAATTTGTTTCAAATGCTTCACAAAATCAAACAAATAATTAACTGTGTCATATTTGAAAGATTTAATAATAATAATACTAATAAAAAATCTTTAAGATGCATCCACACATTAGTACTATGACAAACCCACTTTACAACACACTGGCAAATGAGCTACAGTACCTGCCCATTTGTAGTATACAGGATATAATTTCTTTTGACACTGTCAAGACAGATCAGAATGCAGAAACTTTCACTGTATTTCAAAGTGCAACTATCATAGGTAATCTACAAGTTTGTATTATCAGCTGACAAACTGACATGTACAACCAGAAGTAAAACAAATCCTCTGGGAATGTGGAGCATCAGTGCCTATCAGCGCTGTGTGAAAATGTCCCATCAAAGGCTCTAAAAATAAAATTCTTGCACTGCTTAGGGAAATACAAAAGTAGACTGCACATAGAGCCACGGATTTCACTTTGCATAACCAAGCATTGTTTTAAGAACTGAGTGTGATTGTGTGTGTGTGGTAGTTGTTCTTTGGCAGCTGGTAAACACCATCCTCGAGCGACGCCTGAGGGTTTACGAACCAACAATTACACAGCACCACATGCAGTGAGTGATACTATATGCAGTGTAGTGTGTGAGTCTGTCTGTATCCTTACCTATGCTGGTAGGGAAAGAGTTTGAAGAGACCCCACAGCTCCTCAGACATGCAAGCATTGCACTCCATCAGAGAGAGTGATGGGAGTAGCACCTGGTCTGCAATACTCAGGAAACAGCTCAACAGTGTGTCCTACGATGAAGATATCGTCAACATGAATAAGCTTCCCAAAGTCACATATACTACTAAACTGAAAATTCATCCATTAAAGATAGATAGATAAATAAATATCAGTGTTCCTGTAGGTAACAACCATGTGACTTTATGCTCACCATTTTGTCTTTCACCTCAGGTCTGTTATCACTTTGGTACTGAGAAACAAAACAAAACAAAAACAAAACACAGAGTAGCAGTCAATATTACATGAAGGCTGCATTGCAGATGTAGAAAACAAATAGAAGGTAGTTTGTGGTGTACCTCTTTCATGAATGCCTTGCCAAGACGCACAATCTTAGCAAAGAGGATAGGGTCATGGGAGAGGTGAGGGCCCAGGTAGCAGAGCATGCTAAATGTGTCCCTCCTTAGGTCCTCAAAGCTCTCTGCAGGCTGAGGGGCCCGCTTGCTCCTTAGTGGGTGCATTACACATCCTCTTGCCCCTTTAGGAACACCAGCCCTAAAAAATATATAGCAGAATAACAAAGTTTGTGCTTAATTTCATATTTTTTTCCAAATCAATTCTCCATGTCCCATGTCCTAGTGGGCTTGTATGCATAAAACTGAGGAAAAATTCAAACCAGCTGTAAAATAAGATGTACTTGTGCATTCTTTTGGCTCTGACTATACATGGTGTGCAGTAAATGAAACATGAAATCAGCACCTTCTGTAAAGAGGCTCCACAGTCAGGTGCACAAGCTGGCAGAGTGCCAGCGCGATGGCCTTGTGAGAAGTGGCATAGAAGGAAGGCATCTGGTCCATAATACTCTGGGCATGGTGCCAGTCTCCGATCCTGAGCAGTGCTTCCAACAGACCAAGCTTCTGGTTATCAGGTGGCTGTAGGCACAAAAAAATAAGAGCAACTAAGTGTCTGTCTATTGTTAAATATGCCAACATTCAGTAACATTCACTAATGTAATTAAAGCAGACACAAGAACTAAGCACAGCTGCTGTCACAAAACAAACTGACAAAGAGGCGGCACTAAGATGTTAGTGCCTTCAGTTGCACACCATACTTCTTGCCTCTTTTTTTTGCTGGCATCAATTGTTCTCTAACCTACGCCATCACACACTGAATCAATCCTTTTGTTTGGAGAAAGTCAGAATTTTATATCTTAGAAATCAAAAAATAAGAACATTAGTTTGGAAACTGATATTTTGACATCTCTTTTATTTTATCCACAGCTATCAAACCTTGTTAGTACAGTCAAGTTCCAAATTGTTTTTTCTACTAAGGAACCATTTAATGATAAAAAAAAAAAAGACATTTATGCATTAAAATGTTGGTTTTTAAAAAAAATGTTATTCTCATAGCAAAGTTACTCTTTTTCAATCCAGTGAACTAAAACGAAGCTTAAAATTGAGTATGATAAAAATACTTTAACTGAAAAAAAGAACAACTCGACTTAAAACTAAAATTATAATGTGCACTTAAAGAACTGCTAAAATAAAATTTTTATTTTTTAATTTAATTTTTATTTTTGCAATGTTCTGAACTTCTGTGTTCTGTAAAACACTGTCTGTATTATAATAACAAAAGCACTCAAATTAACAAAAACCAAACTTAAAAAGAAACATTTTAAACAATAAAAAAAACACTAAACTAAAATCCCGAAACTCACTCTGAAAAGTAAATGAAGTAAAACTAAGTAAAAATACACAACTATAGTAATTCTGCTCCAAGTAGACAGTTCTGCTACAGTTCCTTTTTATATTCCATCACTTGCAAACATCTGGCTCACCATCCATCCTGAACGGACCTGCATGCAACCATAATAAGAAAAAAACCCTTCATCACCTTGTCATTTTTCTCCTCTTCCTTCTCTTTGTCCTTTTCTTTGTCCTCACTTTTCTCAGAGGGCAACACAACCATGACCAGCTTGCGAGCTATCTGCTTTGCCTCCGAGATGTCTCGTTTGTGCTCCTCTATGATGGCGGCATCTAGTGGCATAAGCTGGGAAAGCACAAAAGCAAAAAAAAACAAACAAAAAAAACAAAAATTCAGTCTAGAAGTGATGCTTTGTCCACAAGAGTCACAATAAGCATATTTGAACTAACAGTAAATTTTGGCATATATGATCCACAAGCTCAGATTTAGCTGATGTTATAACTAATGTAGTAATTAGCTGGATTTGCAGGTCTCTTCCTTACATGTACATAGAGGTCTTCCAGCTCTATCAGGTTATAGTGAAGGAGAGCAGCAGCAATATGGTAAAGTGACTTTGGGGTTTCCTCATTGGGCTCCTGAAAAAGAACGTAAATCAACAAAGAAAATAGAAGTGATAAATATGATTCAGACATTACAATTATAGGAAACATTTTAAAACACAGGTAATAACTTTTAGGTCATTTACTATACTGCTGGACATGTTCTGGCTTCTCTTATTTTTATGATGTTCTCACCTGGTAGAATTTGAACTTAAAGCCCAGGATGTGGCAAAGGGTGAGAGGCTCACACATGTAAGACTTGATGAGGGACAGGAAGAACTCATCTTGGTCAGATCGACTCTCATACACCTCCAGAATTATGTCCAATACTCGGTTGGGGTCTAGGTTGAAACATCCTGCAGGCAAAATAATCAGGAAAACTAAGCAGCCAAAAAGGAGAACTTAAGAAAACAAAAACAAAAACAAAATAGCTAGTACACAAATTGTGTTGCTATAATGCAAGGATAACACAGAACAGCAGAGCCACCGGACCTCCTTGCTTTAGGGGACAGGGATACAGGTTTGTATTTTTAGGTCACCCCTCTGTATCTGAACTGCCTTGTAATAGCAGACGGATGAAATCCAATACTGTCAATTTACCGTACACTAAAGTAACCACACATTCAAGTATCGGTTTAAAATCATCACTGTCCAGACGCATAATATGTAGTAGAGACATCGAAGAACCTTAATAAAAAGTACTGAGTTTATAAAGTCTGGTTAACAAAACTGATGCTGAAAACAATGAGCCACGACACTGAATGATGGCCAGAAAGTGTGATTTTGCAAAGCCTTCTACAGTGAAGCAGACTTTTGATCATCTGGATTTAAAATGTAATTATTTTATCATTTAATCCTATTAGACAACAGGAAATCATAATGTCTCCAGCCATGGCCATCAGTGACAGAGAGCGAGATAAAGACACCCTTAAGAAGTGTGCAAACGATAACAGAAGTGCCATGTGTGAAGCAGTGACAATGAAAAGCGGTTTGTTACCTATGAGGGACTTGATGCTCTCCAGAACAATATGGCTGGTAATATTCCCCGACAGGTCTTGGCCAAGCTCAGTGATTAGTTTGGCGTAGCCCTCGTTCTCCTCTCTTAGCAGGTTAAACTTTTGCTGCTTGTAACTGAAAAGAAAAAAAGAAATGTTACACAAATCTTGAAAGGACTTAAGAAGCACCTTATCTATGCCTACATCTTTATCACATCTCTATACTTACAATAGTTTAGTCTTGATTTTAACAATTTTCTGATTGAACTGATGGGCTTGTTTTATAAGTCCAAGGGACTCAAGAGTTTCTGGATCCAGCCTCTCTTTCAGAATGGCTTCAGGGACAAAAAACTGGGGGAAAAAACAAAACAAACAAACAAAAAAAACAGCAAGTAATTAGTTCATTTTAGTACTTTATTGGAGACACGACAGTCAGTAAGGCCTCTACAAATTTAAAAAGAAAGTGGGATTCAATTTGTTCTATCAGCTGATAAGAAAGTAATACTTACCAAACATGCTCCGACCAGCTGTGTGTAATGGTCACGTTTGTTTTTTTCTTCCAGTGCACTAGTCTCTAAATCTGTGAAAGCAAAGAAATATTAAAAAAAACAAACAATAAAAACACATCAAATCGGCTAATGTCGTCATAGTTTATAAACAAACAAACAAAGAAACTCAAAACCACAAAAGTTACCTAGTATACTGAACACATCTGCTAAAACTGATGGCATATCTTCTCGGAGTTCCTGAAAACAAACCAAAACAAAAGATAAGTAAAAATGTTTTAGGCCTAGCAAAAACTATTGTTACAAGGTACAAAGAAGCTCTAATAACACAACTCCTGTGAGTGGGTAGATTTTGTTTCTTTAGTATCTTCAAATTACCATCATATCTTTAAACAGACGTATAAAGAAATACTGAACCCATTATGTACCAAAATAAAATGATAGTGTTTATACACCTGACATACAGAACTTTATATGCAAAAAGAAAATTTGAGATGTATTGCTATTGGGTTAATAATGTTAAACCATGAGGTACAAAAAACCAAAAAAAACAAAAATACCCAACAACAACAACAACAACAAAAAACTTGAGGTAAAAACAACAAGCTAAAAACACATGTACCATCATGTCCCCAAGGACGCCGGTGACAAGATCCAACTTGAGGTTCCCCTGTACAACTTGCCAGCAGAGCTCATATAAGGCAGTCTGTATGTCTGTAGGGGTAAACAGACAAAAGCACAAGCCAAGTTTTATGTAATACTAAAATAAAACAAGTAACTGAGAAATAATTCATAATGTAAACTGAAACGTATCCAACATATCAAAGATTAGTTTAAGTGATTCAGTGCAGCACTGTTGAATAACAGCGGGGAAAGTATTTCTCCAGAACACAATGTGACAGTAAAATTGGACCTTTTGGATATAAAATCACTTGATTACAGTGTTATCTGAAATTTTGTGACATGTGTCAGCACACACAAAACAGAAATCTCCACATGGCCTGCTTAGTTCTACACAAGCCATTGTTAAACATGAATAGTACCGTGTTTCAAAAATTAAACAGCACTTCAGAACTTCATTGATTTTATTTTTTTAATGATGAATAATTTGAAACCTTTTGCATTCTTTTTGCAAACTATGAGAATTCCCAAGGTGAATGTGTGTGTGTGAAGGGCAAGCTAAAATACAGTGACAGATGCATACAAGAAGAGTATTAAAGGAACGAGGGTCACACTCAACTCACCTTTATTTTCACTTCCAGGATCTGCTTTCTCTGTAAGGTCTTTGCAGAGTTGTACACTATGAAGTAAAGAGAGAGTTCTTTTTTAAATTAAACTAGGGTACATAAACATGATGATGAAAAACCTTATAAAGCTCAATGAATGAACCAGGATGCATGAAAACTTATTTAAATCCGTTTGTTCAGTGCCAACAATTTCTACATAACATTATTCTTGTCATATCCCGTTGACTTCCTCCAAGTTATTTTTTAAAATCACATAACACTATCCCTTTATTTAGGCTTTATCCAGTCTTAACATTACACCGGATAAAGCATTAGGTTTATCCTAATTATCAATGTAGTAACTCAAGAAATATTATATTACCTACATTGTCACTACACGGGTATTTATGCTGAAACTGCTGTGTGTGTATATAACAACAGCACTGGCTCTTATGTTTGGTGGATTGATTACTGACTGAGTCTTCGGACGGGACAACCCTTACGTTTTCTGTTGCCTAACGCTCACACAGATTTATACTTAGTATTTACTGAGTCCCATGTTTCTCCCTCTTAAATTGACTGTGACTAGTCCAGTAGCTTAGCTGGTGGATTGAAAGACTTAACGGTTCACCCAGTTGACAGCTTGACTGGTCTTAAAATATCAGAAGTAGTGATGACAAAGGCAGACTAATTGAGCATGTTCTGCCACACACATCCCATTCATTAAAAGGTACAATTACACACACTGGAGCACACTAGCTCCTTTCCTCTGTAAGAGATTCAGTGCACTCCATCAGCTTAATTGTTAAAGATAACAGCTTGTCAGGTGCTAAACACGCCGTGAACAAGAAGTGCAAATGCTACAAAAAGTCAGAGTTACAGCAAGCGGACACCTTGGATTGCCAGAGCCTCTAAGGTCAAATGTGGCAAAGCTGCTATTTGTATAATGAGGCTGACACAACATTTTCACCGTTTTAAGCTAAACCCTGGCCTCTGGGACTGGTTAATGCAACTCACCTGCCATGACTAAATGATATTTAAAAAAAATAAAAATAAAAAAAATAAATAACAAATGTAGATCCAGATGCCCACAATGTTTTATATGAATGAATTATATGGCCTAAAATATTGGTTAAGTAATAACAATGTGATACTTTTATTATCAACATGAAAACCGCCTTTTCATTTGCTGGCTGCCTCAGAGATGTCATTACAGAGGATGGCATCTCACTGTGCTGCCAAATCACACTTCCACTGTAATGTACTCAGCTTTGGTATAACGGGTAATTTGCCTTGATGGAAATACTTTAATGATTACCCCTTAGTTGCAACTGTTTGGCACAATTTCCAGTTAAAGTGCTATCAGTTATTGACACAAGATAGTGGAACGACAGTTTTAGTTGGTGCATCCCACTGCAGGCCTTTCTTAAATATGCAAGGCCTACAGCACATAATCGTAGCTAGTACTGTGGATGAGCCTATTGTGTCTCAGCTCATAGGCGATGGCAGCGCTCAACATTAATGCGCAAAATTCGTATTCACGCAACGTTTTTCTTTTCTTTTTTGTTCTAAAGAAACTCATTTTAAGATAGCAGTCGCCGTACATCGAGGTGTTGGGAGAGGCTTTTACGGTACTGCTTAAATGTAATGTTAGTAATAAAGTTGACTCTCGTAGTCGAGATGCCTTTATATAGCACCAAGCGCACAGATGTGCATCGATGAATAACCTTGGCTATGTCCACAGTCTCTTTGCAAACCTTACTTAATGGTAGCGGCTATCTTACACCAATATCTAGGTGAAATTAACGCCAGCTAAGAAAGTATGACGTTAGCTATAGCCAAGTTAACATTATGATTAAAATCTTCATCTACTGAAAAATATATCGTCAAATGATACGTTTGTTACACTGAATCAGTAAGTGTCATCTTTATTCTTTCAGGCTTCCCCGCCTAAACATTAAAGCATACGAAAAGGAATTCAACACAACAATTACTGTAGCTAACGTTACGGCTAATCTGCTAAAGCGTTTTGTCAATGTCCGTTGTTTTCCCTCCACACGATTATTTAGTGTTAAGGTTTATAACAGGGTGCCCAACGGGTTTTCTCGCCAGCTGCTTCTCGGTTGTCTGCTCGAAGTTGACGGCTGCTAATTCTTTGAACTTTGGGAGTACATTTACTCCAGTTTACTGGCTAGTGCGATATCGAAGCAAAAGAAGAGTATGCTATGTGTATGCTAGCTCGCTTAGCTTTAACAGCCATAGTGTTTACACATTAACGGCGAATCAAATGGGAGCGTAAGCTAGCCTAACTGCTAGCAGACACCATTAGCTTGCACGGTGACGTTCAAAGCCATTGACGTCTTCTTTTCACAAGTCTATCAAATTAACTGTATTCAATACTCAGCAACTAAATTATGCGTAATGTTTTTTAAATAAGTGACACTTGTAAGCCACTTTATCTTTTAGCTGCCTAGCTAAAGCTAACGCACCTAAAGACCGGCCTTATATTTGAATGCTAGCTACGTCATTCTTGACAGTTTTTATTAGCAAACAACGGGTAAACAAATGCAAAATTCAACACTGCGTTGAAATTCAGATGCACTCACAACTCATGTTTTCCTGATTTTTCCCAGTTTTTGATCCATTCACCAGGAAGGGTAAGTGTCGCCATCTTCCATGCACACAGCCCGGATGTCTAGTTTATCATCATCATGGCACACACAGGGTCAAATGTGGTGGTTAACCGCCGCTGCTAGATCACTGTTGCATTGTGGGACATCGACAGCTGCGCGTCCGAGGTTTTCACACGGAGTGGTGGTGATGGTCGTGCAGTCTGGGAATAAGTTTGATCCTCCACGTTGTACTATTTAACTTTTTTAGTTAAATAAAATCCCGCGACACTTGAACAACCCAATTTAAATCTACCAGTAAAATTTTCTCTAAGAACTACCCAAAAAATAGCAAATTGCAGGACAGCTATGATTTCCATAATCCTCTGGTGCACTCACGTTTCATCAGTAAAAGCCAAATCATATTTATTGCTGTGTTATTAAATCATCACACAGTTGTAGAGGGTTTATTCTGTTCATGTTACATCTCCAGACATAAATACAAACAGTAAAGGATGCAATGGGCACTTTGTAAATAGAATATAAACACAAATTTAATATACGCAAATATTTAAATATGTATAAACGTACAGATGTTTGCACATTTTCAGCAGTTTGATGCAAAACAGAAAAGCTCCAAAATAACATGAGTCATGTAAATTTACAGGCAAGTCTAAGATATGTTTTTCTCATTTGCCTAACATGAATAGTTATTATGTATGTGGTAATATTTAAGACCAGATGATTTGATTCTCCAGATTATAGTGACACTCTGAGGAAATAACATTTTCAGCTACAATATGATTACACCTTCTTCCATAAAGTCTGATTCTGCCAGCCGGGCCAATACACAGCGGAAATACCGGAACAATCCACGGTAAAACGAAGAAAACAATGCACTGTGTGTGCACTTACAAATTAGTAGATTAATGTCAAAGACTTACATTCTTTTCCTTTGACAATTCCCCAAAATTTCACACAAAAAGAAACAGTAAATATAAAATGAGCACCGATTCACAATATATTACACATTTGTAACTGTATAATATACAATTCTGATACTATGATTGTTGGCTAAAGAATTTAGAAGCTTTGTAATTTAGAATATTTCTATAACTCTTATACACGCAGCAGTGGCAAACCAACCAAACTGGCAGTTTGAAAAACTATTTCTGAACACCTGCAAACAGGAAAAACAAAACCAAACCAAACAAACACACATCGTCCTCAACCATTTTAAAAATCCTTTCTTTTAAAGATTGCAATCATGGCATGTCTCTAATATCAGATATTACTAGATACTATACAGTGGAAAAAAAATAGTTAATATATAGGAGAGATTACATATTTGAGGTCGAGTCAAAATTTGACAACATTGTGATTTCTTCCAACATTAAAAAATAATTTTAGATGCAGCCTCAATTTCTCAAATTACTATATCTGAGCAATGAGGTACGTTTGTACCCATTCGCTACAGAGAGACGAAAAGAAAATACAGCGGGCCACATCTATAGTAACATAATCATTTCCTTTAAAAAGGATCATTTCAATCTCTATGTGAAATAACATGATTAATAGAAACCATTCATTTACATTTGATTGTCATTACAAAATATCTATAAATCAAAGTTATCTATAAGGTATAAAAGCAGAACACATGTCTCTAAAAAATACCATCACAAAGAAATCTGAGAATGCTGTATATATATAACTTGTGGCAAGGCCTTTAAACAGTATGACACGCCAGTTCACATTATACTTTACTGTGTACATGTTTCGATATATGGCTACATGCCATGCCAGAATCTACAGTTTAAAAGTTCAGAAGGTGAACAACAATACCACTGACACGCTTCCAATATAACGCAGTAGCCATTTAATAACTGCTGCCATTATGAAACATTATATGTTCAGTGTACGTTCAGATTGCATCAGAGAGGGGGTTCGTTTAAACCTAAGATAGTTTCTCGATGTAAAGCTTAAAAATGACCATCCAGCTCAATTACCACCTCTGTGACAAAGTGCAGGGTCATTATAGTGTTCAACAAGAACTGAACACTACACGCATCAGAACAGTAGTGTTATTCTGCAAGCCTATTATATTTTCTGGTGTTCATGAAATTGTGTTCACCCTCCCTGTATATTGGCCGCTATGTATTTACAGACATTTTTCGTCTACTTAAAGAGTTTAAAGGTATACATCGTTCACTTGAATTTTGGCCTGTTATTGTCCCATCACCATGCAAACTGCCACACAATATCTGTACCGGTACCGCTTCACACATTATAACAAGTGTAGCTAAGTGATAGCTGGCATCAAGTTTTTTTTTAGGGTAACTGAACAAAAACCGAAACATCTCTGCCGCAGTGTGACAAAAATCCGGTGTGTGAAAATAGCAGAATAAAATTCAAATCCAAGCTCAAGCACTCCTTCTAAGTTTTCACAAAGTGTTAAGAGGCAAACATTGGTGTCTCACAAGCCTACTAGTCCAATCCACTCTCATTTATAAAGAGTCATTTCACCGTCCAAGGATTTTGATGACACGCTGTCCTTTTCATATTAAAACATTGAAACATTGAGAACCTAAAAGTGAAAGAAAAATGCAATGTTAGAAATTCAAAACCAAATAAAAACAAACGTATATTGAGTGTACAGGATGAACAGATGAGAAATATGTGGCTGTTTTTACACCTGAAGTGGTTCCTCCTTTGGGGTTCTTTAATCAAACGGTCATAAATAACAAGAAAATGGACTTGTACCAAATAAGGCTAGGCATGCTTGAACTGTACGTTGATCTATCATGGTTACTGGGGCATTCACTCAAACAGTTAAGAAAAATTGTTTCAAGAGCATGAACTTATCAAGGACTGTAGCCAGTGCCATCCAAAACACAGAGAGAAAGTTAATATAAGAAGTGAAATACTCCTACCGAATCATCCATGATGGAAGATGGATCAAAGTAATCTGGCTTCAGTTCGGTTCTTTCTCTGCGATTCTTTGATGCCGGCTGAAAGGTAACAGCTCAGTTAGAAGAATACACCACAAGATGAAAAAAATATATATAGTATATAGTGCTGAAAATGTCACGTCCAAATCAACTAAATCAACTTCCTGGGATTTCCTTAATGGAATTATTAAACATGCATCAAGACAAATTCAGACTATTGTTTTTTTTAATTACCAAATCAATGTCCATTGTGTCAAAATCCATGCCCTCATTGATATCTTCCAAGCGGTCTTCAGATGACATCATCACATCCTCCACTATTGGCTCCTCATCATCCTCCATGAGCCCAGAGCCTCGACGACTGTGATGAATAACAAAAAAATAACACGTCAGTAGACTGCTTTTTGTCAGACAGATAGTTAAGTGTTGAACTTCTTACATTGCTTGCTGCATGTGGTTCCTCATCTTGGCGTAGTGCATGCTAACCCGTTCTTGCTGCTGACGGGCTTCAGCTTGTTGCCTTTGTGTCAGCATCCAAGTAACCTGGGTACTGTGGAACAGGGTTCATTACTTCATGATACCCACAGTTTAATGAAAGTGGCTTTACATACTTTACTGCAACTACAACCTCTGCAGACATGTATTGCAAAAATGTAATACATATATTTTTTACTTGTAATCAATGGTAGTCTGGTGTTGAGGGTGTGGCTGCTGCTGGGGAGGCACAGGCTGATGGGGATGCTGCTCTGCTGGCATGGTGAACGTGGCTGTGAAGCTGTCCTCTGGCCTCATTTTCTTTGGATCCCTCAGTACAGTGGAAGTTAGGTGGGGTGAATGCATCATCACTGGCGTTTGCACATTCTGCTCACGGTTCATCCAAACCGCATCGCTGCTGCTACAGCTGTTCTCTTCTGCCAGGAAAATCATTTATTACACTCCTTGAATTTTACTGAACACATGCAGTGGCAATAATAATGAGTGAGCTGTTTGATTTGTGATTAAAGTGGCAGGCTGTGATGAGAATTAACATGAAACATTTTGCAAGAGGATCCTAGGAGAAATACATGTCCCTCAGAGAGAGACGCATTTTTATGTTTATGAGTGACAGTTTGAAGGTGAATACTGCACCGTATTCAAATTCATGGCGTATTCGCTCACAGAAAGACCTTACTTCAGTCTCAGGGAGACTTTAAAAAACACAGCAAACAAACTGCTGTGTCAGTCATGGAATCCAAAGAAAATTTTGTCACCTTAAATGCAACTCTACTAACCAGCAGCTGTTTTGATGTAGATGAACTCATGCTGCAGATCAGTTACTGTGGTAGATAAAATAAATGGTCCACCAAAGTACACCAGAAATGCTCACCTTCAGGCAATTTTCTTTTGCTGGCAGTGGCTGGCTTGGATTTCTTACTCCTGACGGTGGACCCTCGACTGCTGATCCCACTAATTACAGACATAGTGTCATCGTCTGCTCCAGCCTGCAGGGAATTTCTGTATGAGATGAGAGGCAGCCAGCAGTCTTCTCTCTGCAGAGCCATCTGAAATGTCATGAATCGCTCCAAGTACATGTGACTGCAGAAAGTGAAACGACAGTAAACATTAGAGTCTTTTTAGAGGTCCTCATCATCTTCATGCTCACATTACTCATCGTGCCGCAAACTTACACCGTCCTCTTGTCCTGTCGAATTAGTTTGCTAGAGAACTCGCTCAGGATATCCAAAAATGCTAAGTTAAGCGGTGGACTTCCTTCTCCTTGGGGACTAGGCTCTTTAAAGGCAAACTCAATCCCATCTCTAAAATAAACAAACAAGACATGACATGTGAAAGTTCCTGTTCATTAGAGCAAATGATGTTTGGGTTAGGGAAATGACTTACTTATGTAACATGGCAATAGCCTCTCTGGTCTTCAGCTGATCCAAACCAAAGGTCAATGAGAAACGTCGGGCGAGCTCTTTTATGCCGCAGAAGGCTGATGACGAGCGGTCGAAATTGAAGCCAAGTTCAGACAACATCTCATTGAACAACTGCAAAAGAGGTTTCACATATTGTCTGATTTCAGTAATTAAAAGTATCTGAAGACCCTGAGAAGAATTTTTCCAGGCTAAAATGCAAGTAAAGGATTTTGGGGCTGACTCCTTTATCTCTCCTATCTGGTGAGGTATCGCTACTTGAGGAGGCCTGAAAAAGCCTTTAGTCGGGTTTCCAGCAGTATGATGATCTAACTGATGATGATGCTGGATCTCAAGGACAGCCTGGCTGCTTACTGACAGTACAGAGACAAAAGGCGCTTCCTTATCTATGTGTTAGACCACTCTGTGTCTCCTGAACAGCAGCAAACCTGGTCCCATCATAATATCAACAACAAGTATGTTTTACACATTAGTGACCATCCATCTGTTTCACATGTCATACCTTTTGCAGGCTCAATATGAGCGTCTTTGCACACTGGATTTTGTCGATTTGTCTCGTCTTACTCATTGTTTCCTTGATAATATCTCCATAATCGTTGTAATACTGAGGAGAAACAGGAGGAATATTGTTAACTAAAACAACAGGGCTGGATGATTTCGTTATAACCTCTACAGGATTTAGACCTACCCTCATGTACTGTTTAAATATATCTGCTCCGGTGTTTATTTCCACAACATTGTAAATGATTAATTTGCAATAGGCAGCAAGCAGGTTTCTCCTCTTATGTAGAGCTTCAATTTTACTGGCTTCATCATCTTGCTGTCCATCTAAAAAATGAATCATTTATAAAAAGTCATCTTCCTTCTTGAAACAGAGTGTGGTAGGTTCATATAAAACAGGGTAATGTTTTCTGACCTGTGCTGTTGTCGTCATCCTGATCAATGAAAACATGATCCAGGATGAAGTTGAGCAGCTCTGCCTGCAAAGAAGAGTCTGGCGTATAGACCAGAGACTCCAACTGTTCCCGGCCTGAAGACATAATTTGGTGACTGAAGATCAGTAGCAGATCACACAGTATAGTGAAGGCCTGGAATAAACACAACACTTGAGCATATATGGAAATGCTGATCACAGAAATTTTCAGTTGCGCTGAAAAAAGAAAGATGGGCAGGAAATTTAAAAAAAAATCTGACTCATCAAAATCCTCACCTGCTCTTTGACTGCGGTGTTGATGGTGTTTATGTAGCGCTGACACATTAAACAGAAAGCTCGCATTTGCTTTCTCAAGGTCACCATGTCACCCTGAAAGGAGTAAAGGTTCAGTTAGTAAAACCCTTTCAAAGTAACATTTTACCTGTATTACCCAGGCATTAAGAAATGTATAAATCTATTTATAAAGCTTGACAGAAAACTGCATTCAGACTGGGAGGTGTTTATGTAAACAAAACAAAGTAAAAACATATAACTCCTACTTTAGATCTGCATATACATGGTGTACTAATGTAACTACAGAGATAATATACTGTGACACAGGAGGAAGGATACTTTCAAACTCTGATACAGAGGAAGTCATATTTATTTGGAAAATGTAGGCACAGAAATGTTATTACATGTATTTTGCCAAATATCCCCAAAATGTGAACAGTACCTTTACTGAAGTGCCATCTGAAACCTTCGCTAGATGCCACAGGATGATGTAATGTGTGCACTGCATTGCATGCACCACAATCTGAGAGGAACAAAAATCAAGCAGATTAGATAAACTGCACAATCAGTATTTTAACATGAACTTAACAGGTCACTCAGAGGATAATTCTAGTTTACTTGAACTGTACTAACTTGGTTACTGAAACCTAACACATGCGGCAGACTAAAGGCTTACTCCTAACTTTATTTGGAAAGCTTGACTCTAAATTTTAAAAGAGTTCAATGTTCAGTAATTATTAAGACATGTCAAGGCTAATTTGTGCTAGCTATTTTTAAATACACAAAAGAATTACTCATATAATTATCTATTTTTTCTGTTTTTATTTTCTGTCATGCATTCACCTGTCACTTTGTTAGGGCACTGCTCCTTAACACAAATATCTAATCAGCCAGTCACATAGCATCACCTCATTATATTTCAGCATGTAGACATGGTCATGACAACGAAGTGAAGTTCAAAAGGAGCATAAGAATGAGGAAGAGAGGTAATTTAAGTGACTTTGAATGTGGCGCGGTCATTAGTGCTAGACTCAGACTCTGGCTTTATAGAAAATCGTTTGAAAGAGAGAAAATATCCACTGAGCAGCAGTTCTCTGGGCAACAAAATGCCTTGTTGATGCCAGGTCAGGTTGGCCAGACTGTTTGGAGCTGATAAGAAAGCAACAGTAACTCAACCACACATCGAGCCTTGAAGTAGATGGACTACAGCAAGCAGAAGACCACACCACCCCTGTAAGTTACATGCAGGAAACTGAGACTACAGTTCACATAGGCTGACCAAGACTAGACAACAGAAGACTGGGAAAATGTTGGCTGCTCGGATGAGTGTCCGATTCTGCTACATCACTGGGAAGGTAGGGTCAGAATTTGATGTCAACAACAGGAAATCATGGATCCATTCTGCCTTGTATCATACTAATGGCAGTGATGTAATAGTGTGTGTGTGTGTTTG
>VUQG01003089.1:71586-83393 GCA_015106755.1 Etia nguti
CATTACCCAAAAGCCTTTAAAAAAAAAAAAAAAAAAAGACGCAGGAAATTAGAGAGAGGAAGTGAAATTAAAAGAAAGAATGCAACATAAAATCACACACTCCCACAGAAATCACAAAAATCCCATATAAAAATAACAGATTAGTCAGATAATATCATGTACTGCAAATACAGGCTAATCAGATTAAAAAGCCTAATTTTTAAATACCTCCAGGACAGGGTTTGACTGTAGTAGGCGGTCACCAAGTGCAGCCATGTGATCATTAGTGGGGCAGGTGACAGCGTAGTAGAGTAGGATCTTCTTGGAGGCCTCTGTTTTACCTGCTCCACTTTCGCCTGATATGAGTATACACTGGTCCTTTCTCTCGGTCCGCATGGCCCGGTAAGTGTTATCTGACAAGGCATAGCTGAGGAAAAAACAAAAATGCAGGTTCAGCTACAGATCAACATGCAAGTGAAACACAACAGTGGAATAAAGTCACACAAAAATCAGCGTACATACAGAAAACCCAAAGCAAATTCAGAGAGGTCTTTGTTCCATCTGCAGTAATTTGTATTTGGTAGTAGGGATCTGTTATGGGACCTCCCTGCCCGTATGTGTGCATATGTGAAAAGCTTAAGGTAGGGAGAGCAGTAAGACTACTACTATGATTGTAAGTAGCTAGGGTGGGTTCCCAAGTAGCTTGTAAGGGTTGCTGGAGCTGTAGGGAGCTAAAGCAATTTGAATAGCAAGGTGAGATTTACGGACGTGTGCAGAAACCAAGCTCAGATCAGCCAACTTTACATAAAGCCACTTTCAGCAACTCTGTTATTCACAAATGGTTGGCACAGCGAGTAGCTCAACATAATTAATTTTATAATCACTTAATAAATAATCTATAATAGCTCATACACTGATTGTCTGTATTATTTTGAGAGTTTTGTGCATTATGGGATGCAGAGCTTACACATCTAGTGGATTAATCAACTGTCAAAAATATCAGATTCAGTTAATAATTATCTGCTTATGTGATTTGCTTTCTTCTCATCCTGACTGAATATTTGGGGTTTTTTGAGCCGTAGTCGGACAAACAGCAAAAACTGAAGCAACATTTATTTTTGTTTGGTGTTTATCAGACTGAACCATTAATAAAAAATGCCTGAGGACCCTGGAGTGACTCACATGTGAGGCGATATTTCGTAGAAGCTGACCCCTCTGTAACGATCCATCTGCTGCTTGGAGTAGATCTCTAGCTCTTTGTACGGGTTCATTGACACCAACACTGAGCCGATATACGTCTGACATCAAATACACAGGGAGTAGAAACCACGTTCAAGTTATGGCTTATCACATCACGGGAAACGTTTTAGAAAATATGAAGAGAAATTATTACATAAATGAGGTTTTCTCTGAAGCGCCGCCGCAGGTTTTCTATGAAGGCTGCCTCACTGTTGTAGTTTTCCAGCAAGACAAAGTCCTGCACCCCAACCCTGTCCCGGGCAGTCAGGGCACTCTCCATGACCAGACGCACTCTTCCCTCAATGTCCACCTCCTACACAGAAAGGGAGAAAAAGGATCGTTACAAACTTACATGGAATGTGAATTGCTCTTCATTCGTGAGTCGCTCCCTGCCTTAAATGGCAATCGAAAACAGGTTTTTAATCTTTCTTATAAATATCTAACATAAGCATTTACACGCTGCTGACAAGCAGGGGGCACAAAAGGACAATTCATATTCCCTGCTACATTCACCCAGTAGTGAACAGGTTAATACGCAACGCTCAAGAAAACAATAATTACCACATGATTTTCATGGCACAATATTTATTTCAAAACACTTTCAAAATGCCAGGGCAAAAGAATCAGGCAAAAATACCCCAAGCAGCACTCTCTAAAGTTTACAGAGTGCTTCTTGGCTGTGGAAATGAGTCCTGCAAGTGCACAAAGAAGAACAGTTCCACCAAGCATGCCAAGATTAAACAATGAAGACATTTAAGGAATCCTAATGATAAACAGACAGGATAGACTCCTCTATTTTTCGACAGAGACAGTGTATTAGGATGTGTGTACACAGTACACAAAGTTTTATATCACCAGATGGGGTTTAACTAGAAAAATGTGTGTACATGTCAACCCCGCTGGGAAGATAAACATCATAGTGGAGACAGGAACGAATTACTAGCGAAGTTCTTAGATATGCCCTAAAGTCAGATATAACACACACACAACAACATGCAGCTTCATGCAAAGAGATAAAAAAAAAAGTTCCAGAAGTCATTACTTACTGATGAGAAATATCCAAAGAAACACTTCAGCGTATATTAAATGCACAATATACCGCAGCCAGACAAACAGTGCTCTATGTTCGGTATCAAAGGCTCATTTACGAAACAAGCCCTTCTCTTTCACATTCATAAAATACAAGCAGTAAGTGGAACAAAGGGGTTAGACTTCCACAGGACGTTTGTTTTTCTTGAACGCAACAGCCTCTCGAGGGTCTCATTTGGCCGGCCAACGCTGCTAAAAGGTCATTATCTCTGACCACTTCATGCAGGAATATCCTTAAAAAAACAAGAGGACAACAGTGGACGACAGCCAAGAAGTGAACGCAAAGAAGTCACCGCACACTTCCACTGCAGCCCCTCCTCTCTGCTTCACCTTGTAGTATTGTTTTCCCACTTGCAGGTGGGCTTCCTACAGAAAGCAATTACTGTTCAAAGTCAGATTTTCCAAAAGGATATGTCTCAAGAATTTCAGGGTCAGATTTAGGCCATGAATTCAGTGATTTTGATGCAATTTGACATTCTACTCATTATACCCATATAAAGACAAGTAATGAGCAGTGCAGACAAAAAATTATCCTTACAGTACTTTTAACAGAGTGAGTGCAATGAAGTAACAGGTTTTCAGTTTTCAGCTGTTCTGCAACACCTATACTGAAAAGTGCCTGGATAACACTTGTTTTAGCGCTTGGGTTACAGTCAGTGTATGAGGCTGCAACTCATCGCATTCTGTACAGTGTCACGGGGTCTTCCACATTATTGTGAAACTCAAGAGTTCATCTCAGTGTGTTCTCTCGCTGTAGATGACTGGGCCACAGTTGAAGCTCTGAGCTTTAATGGACTTGCTTTGCCTAAAGCTTTCATTTCAACTTCCTTAGCCCTTATACCTTAAAAGTTTCTGTGCTGTGCTGTGCAGTAGCTGCTGTGTTCAGAGTACCTGCACAGTGTCCAGCTTGAATTTGTAAGGATCTTTTTCAAGTTATGTGTTTTTGCTTTCTTTCATTAAAGGATTTTTGTCAACTTTAGTGATCAGAGGCCTCATTCAATACACTTTATTGATACCAAAATCAAGAAACATTGCTACCACTTGTGTTGGAGGAAATATGTGGTTCAGTTACGTTAAGGGCTATAGGACTGGGATGGAGGTTTAACCAGAATCAAGTGTAATCCCTGTAGCTTTGTTTTCTGTGAGCTGACCTGAGGCCTGCTTTTTACAGCACTCAGAGTGTGATCTAGCTGACGCTGCATGAGAGCTTAATGTAGGATTTGACTGTGAGTATCAGGGAGCTTCTGTGAAATCTGCAGGTTTGTGGGTGCAGCTGCAGCTGCAGTAAGAAAGTTAACAGCAGGACTTGGCCCTAGGCCTCATGACTAAGCTCTGCAGGGCCAACTTCATTCGGATTGTCTTCCTTATAAGGCGTGCCCCACCACTCTGTCTCAGGGATAAGCAGCAGTGGTACCATGGTGGGCTCCCGACCAAAGTTGTGCCAGCAGGGATATGATGGAAAAATAGCTTTTATGTTTTTTTCTTCTTTTATCCGGACTGCTTGAGTTAAGGCTTACACAAACCCCCAAATATACACTGACTCATACACAGGAAAAAAATTCCAAGTGACTCATTGTTCTGTTTTGCTTTTCCCCCTCTGGTGTCTCCATGGCAGAAAGAGGGAATAGGTTGATCGGATGTCTGACTTTATTGTATCAGTACAGAAAATGCTTAAACATAGCCACAAGCAATCACAAAACACGAGTCAGTGGGCTGCAATAAAAAGGAAAATAAAACAACGAGCATCATGGACCTTACCCTGGCTTGGTACCTCATCCTGTCCTGTTGTTGCTGGAAGAAGGTTGAACTGGTGGTTCCCCCTCAGGCTGGTGCTCCTCCTCCTGTCCCACAGACTTCTTAAACACAGCTTCTCATCCACCTCTGCCCATGGGAAACACAATTAGGCAACTTTACGTCCTACCTTTCGGTCACTTTCTCTGTTTCTCTCTGCCTTGGTGTCTCTTCCTTCACGTCTTTGCGCTTCCTTGCTTGACTCCTCTGTGCACACAAACTTAGGCCAAAACACAAGCGGCTCCTCTTGTTTGCACCTTCAATTCATCTTGTGCATGACAGGTCAAAGTAAATCACCGCCTCTCCGTGATTCCCTTCCTTCCTTCTGAACTATTCTGTATGAAACAAGGGCAGGAACTACACTCACACGTCACTCTGAAAGACAGAAAAAAGTCGAGGAAAAGTATGCTGTTGGATAATGAGAAAAAAAAGAGGGCCAGAGAAAACAGAGAGCGGAGAGGGTTAGGAAAAACTTGCTAAGAGCCCCAGACTAAAAACATGTAATCACTGTGCAGCTATTAAGAAAAAAAAAAAAAAAAGAAATCACATGATTGGCCCTTAGGACATTCTTTCCTTCCCTCCCTGTTAGTTTGCTCCCTCCCTTTTCTCCCACAAGCCGAGGCAGATTCACATGGGATGTGAATTATAGAAGTGTTTCACCAGCAAGACTGCCTGTCTCCTAGTGGCTGTCATCCACTGCTGACGAAATAACTTACACCATCAAAGAAATATCACTCTGCAGATATATTAATCTGAAGTGTTACATTCCCCATCTGTTTGCTTTTCCTGGCAACAACCACAACACAACACATTTTACTTAACGCTGACTTAACATATGAGCCGCGTGCATGAATTATCAGATTCCTCTCTCTGATTATCCTCCCTCCTATTCAAGGCATTTTTTGTGTGTGTATGCTTTCAAGGCCACATCACCTTTCTAACAGAACAGCACCCTCCTCTGGTTCCCCACTCCTCATCTTTCCTCTCACGTCACTGTACCTCAGTCTGTTTTCATGCCACCCCCACTTTCACATGCCAGCATCAAATATCCAACAGAGAGGAATCTGAATAATGCTGCCCAGATGGGAAAACCTTTTACCTTTTTTTCCCTTCTTACTCTCAATGGTGCTTAAAAAGGAGAGAAACACTTGTATAAGCAGTAAACACAAATACACCAATTTTAAACCAAGCAGCCTCACCTCATAATGCAGAGGTCTCCCTTACGCTATCAGAACAGCTTTGACGCTTAAGGATGTGGATATCAAACCTCAGCCTAAGCATGTGCTGTGGTTTTTGATTCTGGGAGTTGGTGGGATTCTTTGTGTCCTGAGGGTAGTGAGGTGGGGCCTCTGTGATGTGGGCTTGTTCAGCTCATCCCACAGATGAGTTGGATTAGGATGTGGAGAGTCTGGAGGCCGGATGAATGCTGTGGAGTCTGTGTTCTGTTCTTAAGGACTATTTGTGGTGTGATGCATTGTCCTGCTGGGGTAAGCTGCTACCACTGAGGAGTGCTATTGTCAATGGAGAGGTGTGTGTGCTCTATTCAAATGGGTGGTTCATCTTAAAGCAACATCCACATGGATGCCAGGACCACATGCTTCGCAGCAGAACATTGCATTGTAACAAAAAGATGCATTTATCCACTTCACTTATCAGTGGTTTTAACATTATGGCTGATCACTGTATGTCAGTTGGTGTCACTTGAGTATTTCTTGTGCTGCCTCCTAAAATATACAGGAAGTACTTATTATACATGTACACAGAGTTTATGCACAACATGTCCTCTGTTTACTCGGATCTCTCATTTTCAATTGTGTAGCTCTATTCACTGCAGGTCAGCTTTATATGGAGCACAAAAATAAAAGGAAGCATGTACAATGAGCTGATAATTGATCATTAAGTTGGGTCATAAAAACCACAGAATATTTTCCTATTGAAGTCAAACAATGTGGAAATATTCTTTATAGTTTTGTTGGTTGTAAATGATACTTCCTGTTATATGACAACTTTTTTTCTCTGCGGTAAACAACTTAATTCAATTTGCAGTATTTAAGCTGTCAGAAAAGTCCATTTAAAGCTTTCTTACTATACATGCATCTGAGACATAATATGCACCAGGCTGACTGCTGGCAGCAAATATCCAAGATACCGAATGTGCAATGACATGCATATGGAAAACATGAACGTACTTTCTCAACAACATCTGCTTTTTTCTGCTCCGCAGACAGTATAAGTAACACCGTCAGGCTCACACCCAGGAAACTCACACATATACTAAAGTCAGTGATGAAGAAATTGCAGTTTCATGGCAGAGTCCATTCCCATCACCTAAGATATGCTATTTTCCAGCTGAGTTGTTTTTCAATCATTGTTCCTATCTTTGTTTAGCAGTTCCTGTAAGAGAGATTTCCTTCCTGTTTCCTGATGTTCAGGATCTTCCTTTATTAGCCCGCTTTGTGTTTGAGTGTAATGTGATAAATATTTTTCTAATTATTCATTACATATTCTATAAATGTATATAAGCACCTTAAAATAAAGGTTAAATAATGTGTATTGATGACCTGGGCTCTAATCCTTACCTTAACTAAAATATGTTGACAGGACTGAGCTGATTGACTCAAACTAAGTTCCTCTTACAAACACACCCATCAACGCTTCACTTCAGCTGCCCCACTTCTGTCAAACTCGGTGCTAAAACGCGGTAAAAATATTCCTTTAGCGTCTCAAAGGCAAGTCAAGTGAAGCACATCTCTACCATTTTTTTTTCAGCTGTTTCCCTTTCATGCAACAACCCTCTGCCTGAGTTCAATTTCAGATAATTACATTATAAACTCAAAAAGTAATTCTGAACATCTGACACATTATGGAAGAAATCCAGAGATCCCAGCCTTCTTGTCACAAGCTGCCTGTCTCTGTGGAGACGAAGATTTAATAATGTTTTTTTCCCATTTTGTATTTAAATCACTCGGGTTTTCTGATTCAGTAGAACAATAAATCATAGAGGAATGGTGTTTTATTTGGTATGGATGAAAAAAGTGGTGTTTCTATCTTCCCCTCTGTTGCACACACACTTTGCATGAATATTATAAATTTAACTAAAACCATGAAGGACATTCTAATATCGTTTGGGTTACCTCGCCTGGCTAACCCAGCTGTTTATTATTCCTCCGTGGGGAACCCTATTGTCCATCTGCACTGAGCTCCATCAGCACCCATCTGCTGTCCCTTTCACCTCACGCTCACCTCCGCTGCCTCTCATCCCCCAGATCTCTGTTACACGACAAAGACCGCTTTATAAATTGACCAAGGTGTAAAACTAAACCCCATAGAAGAAACAAGCTGTGGAATAACTTTCAACAATCCAGAATTAACATGTAGTAGTGGGTGTAGTAATCTATTTCCTTAAATGTTAAGTTTTTTCACTTTTAATAATAAGAAAAGGCAACACGAGGATGAAGTTCAGTATTTGTAGCTCGCCCTGCATGATCATTTCACCATAACAAGCATGAGTGTCTTAATATATTAAGCCCTATTTGATGTCCTAAATTAAAGGAAGGCTTAGGGCTCTGCCTAGTGGTTGTAATATCAATTACACTGAACAGGCTCCTCTGCTATTATTTTAAAGGGATGGATTACCATTAAATTTGGTTCCCAGAAAGTGAAACCTAATGTTTTGTTTTCTGGGAACATAAAAATACGATTCCAGGACTTTCCCTGCAATCGTGACTTTGCATTCTACTGGCATTTAAGAACTATCTCCATATTTCTTCCAGCACTGTTGAGCACAAAGCTTTCACAGAATCATACTAAAATACAGTACAAGCAAGCATCTGACAGATCACAGAAACACACACAGAGACATAGAAATATATTATACATAAATATCTGTAATGTAGCATAAACAGAAATAAGGAACTATATCCCTACCTGGTCTCAGTTTTTAATCAAAGAGAACAGTAAACATTTTCTATCACGCTGAACTCCAGAAGAAGTCGGGTCATAGCCACAGGCTCGGTTACTTGTGCAGCTCCAGGCGATGCTTGCAGACTATACAGTCTACATCAAGGCTGGCTTTATTTTCTACAGCAGCGGGGACCGAATGCACTCCAGCCCAGACCTGCACAGTCTAAACAGATAGAATTACAGAAAAGCAAAGGCACTCTAGACTAAAAGGCTGAATTTTTTTTAAAGGCTAAAATCTGTGACCAAAAGAAGACTTCTCTGCAGATGAAATGGAAAATGTCCATTTACAGACTCTAAATCCACTAGGAGGCAGTAATGTTAAAGTTAATTGTCTGCTAAAGGTAATGAGATATGACGCAGATGACTGAAGTCAGCCTCTGTCAAAGGTGGAAGAGCTGTAGTGTACCTTTACTGTAGAAAACAGACCAGCTTATAACTTCCTGTATGAGTTTCCTTTACTATGTCGCAATTTAAATGAATTTTATGTGGCGCACTATTGGGAAACTCAATGACTCTGTAATGCCAGATCATACTTTGTCTCTGTTTACTTAGTAAGTTTTCTGGTGGTGTTTGCAATGAACACTGTTCATCTGGAGGTGATCTGGAGAAAGGTTAAATACACACTATCAGTCAAAAGTTTGGACACACCGATTTAATGGTTTTTCTTTAATTTTACTACTTTCTACATTGTGGATACATACTGTATGGAATATGGAATTATGTAGCAAAGACAAAATGGTAAATAACTCTAAATATGTCCTATATTTTAGATTCCTCAAAGTAGCCACCCTTTGCTTTGTCGACAGCACTGCAAACCCTTGGCCAATAAGCTTCATGATGTAGTCACCTGAAATGGTTTTCACTTCACAGGTGTGCCTTGTCAGGGTTCATTTGTGGAATTTCTTGCCTTCTTAATGGGGTTCAGACCATCAGTTGTGTTGTGCATAAGTCAGGTTGGTACACAGCTGACGACTGTTAGAATTCCTACTATGGTAAGAACCAATCAGCTAAGTAAAGAGAAACGACAGTCCATCATTACTTCATCATTAAGAACTAAAGGTCAGTCAGTCTGGAAAATTGCTAAAACTTTGAATGTGTCCCCAAGTGCACTACGACGAAACTGGCCCAAATGAGGACCGTCCCAGAAAAGGAAGACTAAGAGTCACAGCTGGGGTGAGCCACTAGGAATCAATAATAAAAGTGTAGAAAATGATGTATAAAAAATTGGAGGCAATTTTCAGGCTCATGCCCTGCATCCAATTACAGATTTATTACATGTAAAATACAACTGCACATGAATTCAACATAACTTTGTTCTGGGTAAATGCTCTGCAAAAAAATATGTTTTATGACCCTTTGCTCAAGTTAAATTTACACCCTGTTTAAGTGACTTAAGAGTGCTCAAGTTGTACAGTCAAAATAAAGTACCTAAATAAAATGTCCTCATTATGTAGAGACTGGGACTTCTCAGAATTACAACTAGGCCATTATTTTATTGGATAATTGGAGCCGTTGAAGACTTTAATCACTTGTATACTGCTGTGTCATTAGATGTATACAAATCCATTTATTTTAAAGCTTACTTATTATGTTGCAGATAAATTGTAAAGCGTATAACAAACAAATGCATGCAAAAAAAGTAGAACTGGAGGAGAAAATAGCATTAAACAGAAATACACAGTACATTAAACCTGCACTTTAGTGAAGTACTCGAGTAAATTTAAGTTATGTTCCTACTGGTCCTATCCATGCTATCCATGCATTAATCTTACAGTTGGGTACTGTAAGATTAACATTACTCTAGTTCAATGGCTCAGGAGAATGTGCTGAATCTTACATGAACATGCATAACCGCACATATAACAAATAGACAGCAGTGTCTGACACAAGCAAACCTTTTCACAGCAACTGTGAAAGTCAGTGCACATTGGTTTTATTACAGTTTTACATTTTTTGTCTGGTTAGATTTTGATTTCATTTAGTATTTTTACTTTCAGTTCTGCTTACTTTTGGTTAGTTTGCAGTGTTTGGTAGTTTCAGTTCAGCTTATATTTTTTAATAATATTCACTTTCGGTGTGAGCATAATTCATTTCACTGACAGCTTAAGTTGCAATATTATTATAATGTGGGTATTAATTTTTCAGGGGAAAGTTTTAAGAAAGTCAGAATAGGTATTGCAATATACAACACCACATTATAAAGACATGGGGAAAGTCACCCAAAAAAAAAAATTAAACATAAACACACTGAAGAAAAACTCAAACTAAAGGCATTTCCTCTATGTTTTATTTCAATTAGTTTTGTGAGTAAAGACAATCATCTCAGTTGGTTCTTCTGTAGTTTTTTACTTCATTTCCTATAGGGGGGAAATGAAGGATAGCTGAGGGATAGCTCAGTAGGTAGAGTGGTGGCCCCATGATCGGAAGGTCGGGGGTTCGATTCCCCTGAACAGCTACCCTGAGGTACCCCTGGGCAAGGTACCGTCCCTACACGCTGCTCCCCGGGCGCCCAATGGCAGCCCACTACTTCACTGAGTGAATGGGTTAAATGCAGAGAGGAATTTCCCCACGGGGATCAATAAAGTATACATTATTATTAACTAAACTTTTTTGCCACCACATCCAATTTGTTTTATTTAATGCCTATCCTAACTTCTTAAAGCTTATCCAAAACACCACCACCAACAACAACAACAAAACACCAACAAAAACATGGGATATAAAAGTTAAGCTAATAGTGAAACATTTAAAGGTAAAACGTGTGCATTTTGAAATGCGTATAAAGGTAAACAACTGCAAATGTTAGCTTTTCCAACAACTTTGCTTTACTTTGACAGCTAAACTCATACAAAGTATATATGTTTTGAAAACTAACCATAACTAATTTGTTTTTTGGTCTATATAGTTAAAACTTTTCACTTAAGAGTGGTTTATCCTTACTAAAAAACAGACTTTCAATCTGCATGCTAGTCAACAACAACTTTATGTAGCATTGCTGTATTCTAATTACAAACCAGTATCCTGATATTAAACCACTTTTACGCACACAAAGTTCACAGAGAGGATGCAGACGCCCTCTTTATGCAGTGTACTAGTTAACAGTTTACATTTTACTTTTAAAGAGCTGCTCTAGGGCGGGTGTTGTCGAGATACTCGGACTGAACGTGGAGAAATCGATTACTTCTCAGTAACGACCTCTCCGCATAGTGTGGCGAGCTAGCAACAGTGAGAGTGCTGACCTGCTGCAGTTGTGTGAGGGCGCCACTGGGAGAATCCCTCTCTCCGCTCCCTCTGTCTCCACAGCTCCGTTTTCCCAAAGAAAAGAAGAGGAGAACTAGGTCCGGGGAGGAGGAGGGCCGCCATTACGGAAAGCTGACAGAAATACCACTTTCACACGCGCAATCTGCTCCTGAATTGATCGGGACATGAGCAGTTTGTGTTGCAGCAGAAGGCATTTGTTAAGCGAAACAGCACCGGCGATTGCATCAAACTCAGCGTTGTCTCGTGTGCGCGACCGGCCCAGCGTTATGTGGGCACAACAATGGACAGAATAATTATTGAAAAAGCAACGTGGTGAACCGGGAGGAGAAGACGACTGAGCAGATTTTTTTTCTTTTTTTAAACACACGTCTGAATCTCGCACTGGTGAAGAAAGCGTTGCAGGAACAGAAATCGGATTGTTCTATTGTTCGGGATATTTATTTCTTGCCTTTCCCGTGTTTGATTTCAGTTAAAACATTAGAGCA